>JAJEKV010000220.1:600000-777787 GCA_021234155.1 Isoetes taiwanensis | reverse complement strand
GTGTTTAAGTCCCGTAGCATGGTGTTTGACATTACTATATCATTTGCTATACTTAACAATATATGGATAACCAAATGTCCGTTCAACACTCTGTATTCCATAGCCCAACCACTCTCTAGCTGTTCAACGAAAATCTAGAGAGGGTGGGGGCAGGGGGTAATTTTGTTCTACTCAGTGGTGCTACATATACTGTAAAAACGCTTGTGAAGCATTCTTTCATGTCCGCAAGTAACGCCGTGCCACGTGACACTATTTCAAATAAAGAATGTAATTAAAACTTTTGTTGAGGACAGAGCAGTGACGAGCAACAACGATGGAGGTTCCCACGCATTCTTTTGAGGATTTTACCCCACATTCTGCCATGTTTACCCCGCATTCAAGAACTTCAAATTTGCATTCCAAAGGTTTTTTACTTGCTACAGAATGCTGCCTGCTGTTCCTTCACGTTACAGGAATGGGCGTATTGCCATTCCTGGGGTGTCAACAGATTCTTTCAATAACAGGTCTCCGCGCGCGCATCGCCCTGTTTCCATCCAGTGGAGCCCTTGGTGATCCCAAGAATGGCAAGGATTGCCATTCCTGCATACAAAGAAGGCGTTTTATCAACAAATGTGGTCACATTAGGTGTTAGAAGTTTAGGCCTTTCTGTTTCGAGAGGAGATTTTTGGACAATAATAATAACCTTAACTCTAAAAGAGCTTGGCTATGGCCTGCTCTGCCACTGCCACCATCTGGTTCTTGGGTTTAGTCTTTGCCATAGCTGCGGCCACATACAACGACACTACATTTTGTCTTCAACAATGGATCCAGCACTCATGATCTAAATCCGTCTCTTGGCCTTACAGGCCGCAAAAGCCGAACCCAGGCTAACTACGATGATAAAAGCAAAGGACCCATCACTTACGGCCTCTGGTCTCGTCAATACCATAGATAGCTTCTTTCTTTCCATTGTTGCATATGTGGGCGATTATACTGTTCCCAACTACGCCCAAATTATATGGATCGGCAAATCGGTATAATCCAGTCCGAGACAACGCCCTTCTCCGATTTGATAATCAAGGCAATTTTGTTTTGCAGGATTGGGATGGAAGAACAGCTTGGTCTTCTAACACTAGTGGTCTTGGAGTGAAGCTGTTAATGGATGATAATGGAAATCTGGCGCTCTTTGAATGCAAAGGAAACAACTGTTTGGCAGTCTTTGATCACCCTGTTGATACCCTTCTTTATATCAGGCTTCAATGTGGGAATGCAGCTCTTCTACTCCTAATTCATCATATATGCTTCATCGTATACTCTATCTATGGAGTCTAATGGCCTTGTTCTATATGCAAATTTGCCAGATCCGATCCCTACTGGTTGCTGACAGCTTCAGGAGATAATTCCTTCTTCAGCCAAGAATTCCTCTCAGACTGGATTGTATGCTGTAATATGCAGGAATTACATTGGTGAAATTAGTTTAGATTTTCGAACTCCCATGTAATTCTCCAGTTCAGAGCTCAAATTCAGTGTCAAGTAGCATTTTGTGATGATTTTAATACAACTTGGGAAAGAAGAAGTCTTTCAGTGCCAAAGGTCAGCTGATTAGCAACAGTACGTTTTTTCAGGCTAGAGGAAGATGGAGATATCCATGGCTACAGTTGGGACAGCACAGTGTTGACTTGGCAAAGTCTGTTCACATTGTTTGAAGATAGAAAGTGTGGACTCTTGCCACACATATGTGGACCATAAGGGATTTTGCTTTTAATGGAACTTGTCAAGGCTGCCCTGATACCTATTTTGAGTATATAAAGCCCTACAAAGGATCCAAGTTTTGGCTGCAAGCCTATCTCTAATTCCCTGGCAACTCCAATGCAAATTTTACATTTGTTTTCTTGGCTATTACCACTTTTGTCTACACAAATATGGCAACGCAACTCAGAAGCTGGCTTTTTCATATGAATGCACACATCTGTGCATGAATGACAGTTTGTGTAAGGCTGCCTCTATGATTTTAAGAATGGCTTTGCTTTACGATCTCACAAACAGAGACATTACAGTATGATAAGACTTCAACCTTTGTTGCCTTTCTGAAGGTAGAAAATATCACAACCTTAGTGCAGGGAAGGGGCTCAAAAAGTCCAACAGGATAGGCCTCCCCATTCTAGGGCTTGTGCTAGGATTGGCTGGATCAATTACTATTTTATGGTTTGTAAGGATGAGAAAAAGTAAGATGGAAGAAGAAGAAAGTTGATGCTGGAAATCTTGGCAAGAGGGGCTGAAGAGATTTACATACAAAGACATAGAGAATATGACAAAGGTTTTGGAGATTGTAGGCCGTGGAGGCTTTGGCTCAGTTTATAAGGGCAAGTTACCAAATGGGGACATTGCAGTGAAGAGATTAGAAAATTCTAAGCAGGGAATGAAGGAGTTCACCTCTGAAGTTGCAATATTAGGCACAGTTCATCATGTCAACGTGGTCAAGCTTTTAGGCTATTGTCTTAGAAGGATCAAACAGAATCTTGGTCTATCAATACATGCCAAATGGATCACTAGAAAAAGTGGCTGTTTGGTGATGTAAGATCTCTACCATGGTCAATCAGGGTTGGACACATTAGAGTTGCCGTTAAAAGGCATGGGCTTACATGCATCATGAGTGCAAAGACAAAATTCTTCACTTGGATCTTAAAGCCACAAATATTTGGATTCAAATTTCTCACCAAAAATTTATTTTGGGCTTTGTAAGCTCATGAATAAAGATGAGAGTCATGTAATGACTACAATGAGGGGAACTCCTGGTTACTTGGCACCAGAATGGATAAGGGATGAGGCCATTACTGACAAAGGTGATGTGTACAGCTTTGGGATAGTATTGATGGAAATTGTGTGTGTGGAATTAAACACAAATACCTAACTGTTGATGGAAGTGTTGCTTCAACTTATGGAGATTGTGGGATGCTAGGATATCTTGGCAGGCCCGACCCGAAGGGGAGGCACTGAGGTTTATCAAGATTGCTCTACTTTGCAACCCAAACTGATCCTGGACTTAGACCTTCAATGCCTACAGTAGTGCAGATGATGCTAGAGGGTTCTGTTCCAACTCCCGAGCACACTGTCGTCTTGCAGTGTTTGATCCCGGGTGGTTGTAGCATATGATTGTGTTAGATCTCTTCATTGTGGGTGTATGATATGGAATGTTAAGACTGTATATATCTGGGGTGAAGACTTATACCATCTCTCAATGTATCTATTTCACAGACTTTCTCGAGTGGCTCAATCACCCTTCAAACTCTTGGCATAGTTGTAATTGATTTGTTCCATTTGGCATAGTGTATGCCAAAAAAGTTTAGGTTTTGTGTCCCAAACAAAGGTTTGGGCTATAAGATTTATACTTAGTTACACTTGCCCCAGCCCTTAATCATTTGGTTTGACTCCTTTTTTCAGGAATGTTGCTTGAACTTTTTAAATTGATACGTTCTACCCAATATTCTCCGCATTTACCCGATATTCCCAATATTTATCCAGCATTCTGACCATATAATTTCAACTAAATTGTTTGGTGTTACAAGATGCATTTAATGGACATTCATATATACAAGAAAGACCATTTACCTTTGCATTCGGGCTTTATTGTAACGTGGAAGACACTTGGGTTCAATTCTCGCTGCCGTAATGTCAGGTAAAATAGGATGAATATTGGCAAATGATCCGAATGTTGGTGTAAATTTGCGCAAGAAGCTAAACTTATTTTCAACATTCTTAAGAGGAAATGCCACATGGCAAGGCGCCACCGCAAACGCCGTTTTAAATTGAGCCTCCAAGTGTTTTTTACGTATACAGAACCCATGTGATGCCACCAGGGATGTGTAAAAGTTCATGGTGTGGGTGGGTACCTCATGCGTTTAGCAACAATGTCATCAATTCAATGCATGGTCTAATTATTATAAAATTTATAGCCACCTAACCCCTAATATTCTTATTGTTAAGACATAAACCGCCATGATAAATTCTCAGCCTAATATAGGAAGAGCAACTTATTCCCTTTGTTTTTAATCATGCCGACCGTGTCGGCGCTATATATCCACCGATGCAAAGAGGTGGTTTAACTAGTCAAAGCTATAGATTATAGATTATCTAGCCATGTGTCTTGTTAAACCCCTTGTGTGTGTGCAATCTTTCGATGTAATCTATTCCTAGGATCGGCCCTATGACACAATAACTCGCCGAAGTGGTGTTCTCATTGAGCCTCTTTTCAAACATTGAATACAAATTGGTTTTTTATCGGGTAGAAAATTAGAAGCAAAATTTTGAAAAAATGCTCCAAAACTAGATAATCATCAGGATCATGATGAAAAATAAAGAGTACAAGATACAAGATGGATCATCCATCGATCCGGGCTTAAGCAATGGTGAGAAAAAATTGGTGACATTTTCCTCACGGATGACAAAACGCCTTTCGGATTTCGAAAAACCAATGAGAAAATACCGCCAACGCCTCGAGGAGTGCGGTCGAGTGTTCTAAACCCGAATAGATTCGGAGGTTTGTGGTGTTGTTGGATCGCTACTCCTAATCTTTAGTATGAGTTGGTCCTCTACCCGGCCTAGTTCGAATTCTTTCGATGCACTTCGCCTTAGCTTTGTGGGTTCTTTTGACTTTCCTCCAACTCTAACCGAATAGAGACAAATATGAATACGCCGCGATAAATAATAAGGTTGAAGCATCCAAAAGGAGATGCTCGACGCTAGTATAGCAGCAAAGTAACCTCGTGAAAGTCAAGGATGAACAAAAAAAAATAACCCTCGTTGTGGGTTAGGGCTTTGGCGACAGTAAAGAGAAAAACATAATATAGCTCAAGGCCCGTGCCCACGAGAAAGAAACAACAAACGCAATTAAACCGGACCATCCACTTTAATGACCATCAATGAAAAACGCCCGGAATAGTCTGCCTCGAAGGATCTAATCGAATGTCGGTTCTGGCCGCATTGCTTATTGCAATAGAATCGTGGGTAGCATTCCTAGGATGTATCCTATGACACAAATAACTTGGCCGATAGAAATATAATCTATCTCAAAGGACCGAGGCTTAATAACTAGGGGAATACTTGATGACGAGGGTAAAACAGGGCAACCAGGACCAACAAGAATAACATGCTAAGCAAAGCGATGAAGTAAACGGAGGCCATCGTATCAAGAGGTAATGATAAATGGACACCCGCAGGGCAAGAACTATGGCGAAGTCAAGAGATGGGGCGCATAAAACGGAAGGAGACAAGACGGATAGAAGAATTAAGATGTTTCCGTGGATAAATAAAAAAAAGAGGAAACGATATCAATCCACAAAAGACAAAAGATGAACAACCATAGGGATCCGTGATCAAACATACTCAACAAGAAAATGCAACAACATGTCAACCGATCATAAACACCCGCCAATGGAAATGGAGCTTGACTAGTTTAGAACTAGAAAAAATAGAGACAATTGCAACCTAACATGAGGGCTAAAATGCACAAATTAAGAATTGGTGTGAGCCGATGATGCAAACAAAGGAGGTTAATGGAAAGTTATGATCAAAAAGCATAGCGGAAGTGCAAAAAGGAAATGTGGCTAAAGAAATCATGGAAGTGCAAAGGAGCAAATGGGACTATCAAACGGGACTAACCTAATGAGAGACTAATGGAACGCTGCATAGCAAAAGTGCAAAATGGATAACAACAAATCGAAAGCAAATAGAGCAAAATAATAAAAATTAATGGAAAACCGAGAGGCCAAAGGAACTGTGTGACCAAAAGGAAAGGTAGTGCCAAGACTCAATGGAGAAACTCAAACTAGATGGAGCGAAATACGATTGAAGCGACGGAGTACAATAAAGTAATGGAGTAATGGGATTACCCACACCAAACAAAGAATATGTAACAACATGGAGCAATGGAGCAAATAGAATGAAGAGGACAAAAACAAGAGGAAAAATGAAGCAAGTAGTTCCAATGAGAAGATGGAGTAAAAGAAACCAATCAAGTCACATAGAGCAAGGAGAACCAACCATTAGTATAGGGCTCAAAAAAATCGATGACAACCGGGTAAGGAGCCATGCAAAGGAAAATGAAGAGAATTAGGTGCAATACTAATGCTCGAATGTAACAATCAACCATATAAACCCACCATGAAGAATCAAAGGAGAACGATAAAAAATACTAGCAATAGCCAAGGTGCCCGAAGTTCACCGGGTAGAAATAGAGGCTAATTGGGACCACAAAATCTAAGAACCATCGTTACAAATCTCCTTAGATCGACCAAATATAAGTAACTAAACAAGAGCTACGAAAGAAAAATGAGTTGAAGAATGAACATAATGTCCCTTCAAATCAACATAAAATGAAGCAAGGCCAAAACAGACGCATCAATAGGGAAGTCTAACGGTGTTTTCATGGAAAGAGGGAGGGATGGCGCAGCCCACGCATCAGGGTTTTGGCCGCTCGGTCTTATATCTCCCTTCTCGGGTGTCCATTTCGGCGTGATTTGGTGCTTTGAAAGCCCGCACAAAGGAGTTTCCAATGGTATATAGCATCGTGTAGTTTCTTGCTGCTTCAGTCCTGAATTGGGATCATTCATTTCGGCCTCTATGGTCACCGGTGATGTCTTGCTCGTGATATGCCCCCTCTATGGATTTGCGCCTCCTCCTCTATGGTATGTACTTCTTCCGTTCCGCCTTCTACCTCCTCCTTCTCTCTGCCCCGGCTCTCTTCGCTTTTTGTTCCCCATCCTTTCAGTTTCTACCGCCACCTACTCTTCCTCTACTCCCCTGGTTCGCCCTAACACCGTTGTTCGAGTCTCACCAAATGCGCTTTCTGATTGATTATGCGACATGACATCTGGTAGCGTTTCGCCAGTGTTATTGCTGCATCCCTTTGCGATGGAGAATAACAAAAAGAGAGGTGTCCGAATATATGAAAGAGTCAGAGGGTCTTGAAGATCGAATGGATGTTCAATTGCCTCCCCGATAACGGTTCTATGAAGCGAGGTGTGTTCTAACGCCTTTACTTTACTCGGCCGGGTGTCTCGCTTGTGGAGATAGATCATAAAAATCCATGTGCAAAGTCTACACAATCTAATGTCCCATGCGGTGGTGTGTCATTTCACTGGTCGGGCCTTTGATCTCAAGAGGATGGGATTTTGGTTGAAGCAACATCCGCAAAAGTTGGGATTGTCTCTCGCATGAGTCCTTTTGAAAGTTTTGGATAGGCAAAACAACTATTTCTTAGTGATGTTCGGGTCGCCTATTGCTGTTGATAAACTAGTGGAACGGAGGAGGATCCTTTGTGGGGCATTATCTCTGTATCGGTATACACTCCTCGATTTCTTCCTAATAAGTCTAGTGCACGCCAGATGCCCCGGCCGGGTTTGTATTGGAGGACTTCCCAATTGAGTTGCGTGTTCCAGACTTCTTTGGTCTCCATTGCTAATGGATTAGGGTTGCACCTGCTCATTATATTGTCAATGGTCCTCGATTTTTGTGTTTCCCTTCCGCCGAGGCTTCCCTCCCAAAGTTCTGTGGGTTATTAAAAATGGTCCACTTTTTTTTTAATACAAATTATCTTTGCTTAATGGCCTAGAGCTTGCCAATATGTTTCCCCGATGTTGCGGCTTTCTCACCTATCGTGTCGGAGACCCTCCATTCCCGGCCCCTCCTTTTGCTTCGCCTCCCCTACTTCTACTTCCCTTGTCGCCACCCCCTACTCCAACCGGCCCCGCACTCGCCCTGCTGGCCACCCCTTTTTTAGGTTTCTCCGACCCGGCCAGAGAGGTCGACATGATTGCACGCAAACAAGAGCGCATTGAAGAAGAATGGTCCATTGCTCGCATGAAAAAAGCCGCGGAGGAATTGCTTTGCACCGCAGCCTTTTGCATCGCTTCTCTAACTCTCTTGAACCACCACTCACCACAAGCATTACATTAGCCAATAGCAGAGCCCACATTGGGCTGATCAAGTGGATATTGAGTCTCATATACATGTTGATATGAACTTAGAGCATCTTCCACATCCCCCTGATCAATGAAGTTAATCTCCTGAAATGTGCGGGGGTTGCCTCCTCCCCTACTAAAAGGAGCAGGTTGTTCATGGCCCTGGCTAGGTGGGACTCATACTTCATATGTTTGCAAGAGCATAAATGCAAGAAAGAGGATGTCTACAAAGTTGCTACTTAATCAATACGCTAAAGAAAAATGTTCTTATGGCCTCATTCGCAAAGTCCGTGTCCTTACAAAGATGGAAGAGGACTATTGCGATCATTTACTCCAGCTTGACGATTTGGTCGGTGGACATAATCAAAGTGGTTTGATAAGGGCAAGAATGGGGATTGGTTAATGTGTTAATGTGTATCGCCTACAACCCACCACGCCGAGAGGCGATTGTGGGCTTTTGATCCAAATTATCGAGGTTAGGCTCTCTTTGTTGCATGGATCATAGTGGTGATTTTAACATGGTTGAGCTTGAGCAAGACAGATGTGGCAGAGGTGCAGAGATAGTGCAGGGCTTTGAACGGGAGCAATGGCACCGCTTAATGCAAGATTGTGGCTTCATAGAAGTTGACGGTCATTCAAGTTTTACTTGGTGTAATGGCTGGTTGGGTGGTGGTAGAGCATATGCAAGACATGATAGAGGCTACTATAATGCTTTGGTTGTAACCCCGCGTTGCCCGCTTTCATCGATAACCTATTGAATATTACATTTCTAACCATAATCCACGTGATTTCTCTTGCTCTCATATTGTGGCACATGCTGCATCTAAGATATATTTCAAGCTGAATACATTTTTCTTGAAGAATGAGGAATTTCTGGCAGGTTGTAGATGTGTGCGAAGTTCATCGCTTTCTCTGGCAGGCATGGCAGTGTATTGTTGATGCCCGCCGCTCTTTGGAAGTCTTTTTGCTAAAGGTTGGGATCGCGGAGTAGGTTTCGCTAACCGGAGCCTTCGCTGGCTCTTTATCAACAACTTGATGCGCAAGGTGTCCGCTGCCCATCGATGGTCACGTGGAGAAGCAAATTTTGTGTAGCATTAGGCAAATGGAGTCTAAACAGATGCATTTTGCTCGCATTAAAGCTGGGTTGCAATGTTCAAGGAGGGAGACCGGTACACAAGTTTTTTCTTCAAAGCTGCGAAAACAAGAAGGCTAGCTGCATCTCTTCAGCCTCTGCAGATTCAGAATGGGCTTGTTGTTTCAGATCCACTTGAGCTTAGAGGCTTTTTGCACAATCACTTTTCCGCTTTCTTCATCGCCTTCCTTTTCGGGCCGATTTTCAAGAGGCTTTGCTTGCTAAGGTTCATCCGATAGTCACCAATGAGCAAAGGGGTCACGCTTTTAGAGGTCAGATCCGGCCGAATGATTTTAGCCGAACCCGCGATTTTCTCTCAAGAGGGGCAAGTGTCCGGTCTTGATGGCATTCCAAAGGAATTTTTCCAGAGTACCGAATTGGCTCTGCGTATGTGTATGATGCTTTCCCCCGATTTTGAAAGACGAGGCACCTAGACAAAATCCCTCAACTCTAGTTGTATCTCTATTATTCCAAAAATATAAGGATCCCTCTTCCATTTTCGAGATTGGCTCCCCATTATCTTGTTGTCCCCGTGTACAAGATCTTTGCTAAAAGCTTTTGCTCGGCTTTGTGGCGGCTTATTGAATCCATTTCTTCCACACAACAAGTTTCTTGCCTCGGCCTGTATCTTGAATAATGTGGCAGCAAAGATATGAGGGTCTCAGATGGGGCTAGAATGCATGCCCATTGTATACTTGAAGCTGGACTTTGCAAAAGCATATGACAGTGTTGACTAGAGTTTCCTGGAGCAGTGCCTCCTACGTCTTGGTTTTGGTGCCCAGCAACGTATATTATGAAACTTCATTATTCTCGCTTCATTCTTCATTTCTTTTTCAAGGGAACCATCGGCATTTTTCGTGGGACGGGCATTCGCTGGTCGCCCTTTGCAATCACCGCTTTTACAATTGTGGCAGAGGTTCTTTCTCAGTTATTCTCTCTTGCAGTGAAGGAAGGCATCTTGCATGGTCTTCCCATGAATAGTGGTTCACAGGAAATTTGTAATTAGTACACAGATGACACTTTCTTGTTCTTAATGGCTGATGAGCAGAATTTGCAGAATGCCATTTCCTTGTTGGACAGTCTCTCTTTGGTTTCTAGTATCTTTGTGGGATGGCAAAAGTGTACTGCCTTGTGGGCCCTAGACTCTCCAGTGCCGTCTTCTGTGGTTGCATTTCCATGGAAGGTTCTTCCTGATGGGAAGGCAACTAGGCCTCTGGGCATTCCAGTTGGTATACACCTCTCATCTGGAGACACATGGGATGTTATTATTAAGGGGTTGGAAAGGCATTTGTTCTGGTGGTCCACGGCTATGTTATCCATGGCTAGCCGCGTAACTGTGGCAAAGTCAGTTCTGAATAGTACACGTCTATATGGCATCCATCTTGCTGGCACTGCAGACAAAGATGCAACTCATTGTTCGTACTGTCAGGAACTTTATCTAGGGTGGCACTGAAGAAGCAGCTGATGTTAAAATTAGTTGGGCGAAGTGCGTTATGCCTAAACTTTGTAGGGGGCTGGGGATGATTCACTTTCTTCTCCAGAGCAAGGTGCTGATTTCTAAGTTCATATGGCGGATTCTAAATAATGCTGATATTTTTCAGGAGCAGAATCTAAAATTGGAGGAGCATCAAGAAAGGCATATTGGAGGTAAAATCAGAGCTCAAGCTTAAATTTAGAGCTAGGGTATGTGCAGGGCCAGGGACAAGAACAAAAGGGGAATCCAGAACACAAACATGATCAAGATTACGAACTAGATCATGAGGAAAAGTAGAATCAGAGTCAGGATTAGTGTGACGGACCTTCGCCCGACACTTGATGTTACGGAAATAATTCACACAAGCCTAAGATCTCACGGGTGCAGAACCTACACGTCGTCCCCAAGTCCCAAGTAATATGTTGCGCCTCCCTAAGCTACTTGTCTCTAGCTCGGGAAAAACCTTCACCTAGAAGCAACTCGACGTGACCAGGCCGAAGTCCAAGACTAGCGAAGCCACGCTGCCCACTGCTAGTGCCGAAAGTGATTAACACTTTCGCCCTCGGCCGCTTATTCTCCCTGAGAGTTGTGGGCGCACTAAGGTGCAACTAGGCTAGCAACATGATAAAAGATCAAGTAATTTAGTCTTCTTTGCCGAAATATCTTATAGCCTATTTGATCAATATTTAAGATGGAAATCAATCTTGCAAAAGATAAAACTCTAAGTCAATAACAAGGATGTTTAAATTGATCTTGCAAAAGAAATATCTAGCAAAACTAGAATGATCTTACATGAACAATTATTGGAGTTTAAGCTAAGCCTATACGAACTCAAAAGAAATACCTAAGTGTTTCTACTTGCCTAGACCGAGAATTGAACCCCAGTCGCTAGCTTGAAAGGCAAAGGCTTCAACCAATAAACCACTAACGTAATGTTTATTATTCTTTTCCTTTGATTTTATATCTACCGTACTTTAATTACTATGATATAACGAATTCAAACCCTAACTACGAATGCTTTTGTTCTAAATCACGGGACCATCTATTTGAGCTTCCGCCAGAGTCAGATGGTCGATCCAGCTTGTTCCAGCAGAGAGAAGAGGTAAGATTGATGGCCAAAAAGAACCCTTGCCGGTTCCATTTTAGCGCAGACAAAGAACCCATCTACCGACCGCCTTTCCATCGGCGGATTTCGTAGCATAATCCATAGCATCGTGGTTAGAACTAGGCATTTCGGCAGGATTTCGGCATTGTGGCTCCGTGAACCCATCGATTTGAGCTAAATCTGTTTTTCTCACACATCTAACCCTTGTTTCATGTGTTTGCATCTATACCGATTCCCTTTTCTTATGAAGACCCATCTATTTCCCTTTCCAAATAAAACAAAGAAATTTCCGGATTCTTTCATTGCATAGCTTAAAATGATCCTAGAGGGATCTACCAGTCCGAGTTGGCTTAATAGGAGAATTTCAGCCCTTGGTTCAGATAAGAACCATCAATTCATGGTTTAGAGCAACCATAAAGAATCGAAATTACAAGAGCACTTGTTTCTCCGATACCCCAGCCTCGAAGTTATTCTTGCTCTTAAGATGAATTCCCTTTTCTTTTAAAACAAACATCGTTTAATCCTTACCTCCAAAATCGCTTCTTCAATTCACTATTTCTCTCTTCTTATCACTCGATCCGCCTTCCCCTCTTTTCAACGCTCACCTTTTTTCTTAATTTAACTTCCTTCCTTTGGTTCATTGCCACATCACCCCTTATGCCACGCCACCCTCTTATTATTTATTATAGCTTAGAATAATCACAATAAAACTCACATCACATTCTTATCCCCTTTAGATTCGACGCCCCGTCCGAATAAAACTCACATCGCATTATTACGAAATATACCCTTCACAACTTCATGTATTTTTATACTTAACAAGTTTGATACATCTTTTAGATAGCCTTATTCCATGGCATGATATAGATTGAAAAGGGTTCTAAAAATCTTTAGCATATTTTGCTTCGCCTCATTTAACTCCATCCACGCTTGCATCCTCTATAGGGTAATCCGCCCATTGTATAAGGATTTCTTTGATCGTTTCTACTACGCAGCCTTCGCTCCCGACATCGCAATATTTGGGATGGCATTACCTCAAAGGTGTTATTCTCCTCGATTAATTGCAAATCCGAAGCACTTGATCTCCATCGTAAAGAGGGTTTTAATAAACCGACATGAAAAACATCATGAATCTTTACATGTGGTGGCAGCTCTAATTGGTAGGCTAGGTTCCCACCCTTTAATGATTTTGAAAGGACCAAAGATATCTTGGAGCAAGTTTGCTACATTTTCCAATTCTCGAAGTTGACTTTTCTTTGGTTTGACACGAAGATATACAAGGTCTCCCACCTTGAATTCTCTATGTATTCTATGCTTGTCTCATAATTGCTTCGCTCTATGTTGTGCTTCTCGCTAGCCTCGCCCTTATAAGCTGCACTTTATCTGCATATATTCCTCCAACATCCGCCTAGAAATTTCAGATTTAACCATGGATCATACCAATTTATTGGGGCATAACAATCCTCGCCCATAAAGTGCTTCAAAAAGGTGTCATTCCTATAGATTCCCTCGCTAGAATTATTGTAGGCAAACTCGCTAAAGGTAACAATCCTTCCCACTTTTTTGGATTGTCTTGACAAGACATTCGCAACATGTCCTCAAGAACCCTCGCTTACTCTTTTCTCGCTTGCCCATCGGGCCAAGTGATGATAGGTCAGCTCATCTCGCAATTGAGTTCCAACTCCCTTAAAAAATGAAGTCCAAAAGTTACTAGTAAACCTTGGATCTCTATCTCAAAACAATACTTGCAGGAATACCATGCAAACGAAAAGATGTCATGAATAAAGATATTAGCGCTTCTTCACGTTATTGTTTTTCTAACCGGAAAGAAGTGAGCATGTTTAGTTAACCCGGCCAATCACCACAAGAATAGCATCCTTTCCCGTTGTTGTTCTTGGCAATCCTACTATGAAATCCATGCCGATAGATTCCCATTTTCTTTTCTCGAATAGGTAACGGCCGCAAAAGGCCGGTGCCCTAACTGCTCTACTTTAACACGCGAAACACATCACACAATTTTGATGTACTTACTGACATAATCTTTTAATCCCGCCAAAAGAAACTTTCTTTACCTTGTGATATGTTTTATGAAACCCTCGATGACCTGAGACATTATCAAGATCATGACATTCATTTAGTATCTTCTTTTAATATGATCTATTGCGTGAATACAAACTCTTGATTTGTATCTCAATATTCCCCTGCTCAAAACTATAATTATCCTTTATCTCTAGATTTTCTTTTTTGTACTTCCTTCAATTTCGGTCCAAAAATAATTGTCTCAGAGTAATAGTATTTTTCACCTCATCCAACCAATCATGTAATTATCGCTATTGCATAACAAGCCGGAAGTCTAGACAAAGCATCCGCAAACCACATTTGTACCGCCCCATTTTATAATTAATCCGAAAGTCATACTCTTGAAGAAATTCCATCCATCTACTGCCTCAAATTCAAATTAGGTTGTTTCATAAAGTACGCAAAGGCTAGCATGGTCGGTGATGCACCTCAAAATGATTTCCTAATAGGTAATGTCTCCAAGCTCTAAGTGCATGCACAATTGCCAATAGTTCCCGATCATGGGTGGATAATTTCGCTCGCATCGTTTCAAATTTTATGAGAAATATATGCACACACATGCCCGCCTTTGCATCAATACAGCCCCCGCCCCTTCCCCACTAGCATCCGCCATAACCCGGTACTTCTTACTCGATCTGCCACTTTTAAAACAAAGATTTATCAACTTCTTTTTAATTCTCTAAAAGCTTTCACATTTCATTCCATTGAAAAGCAATATTTGATTTTGTGTGCTGCCAAGGGACTTGCTATTGTAGAAAAACTTTTGATAAATTTTCTATAGAACCCCGCAAGTCCTAAGAATGAGCGCACCTGCTTTGGGTTTCTAGAACCGGCCATTCTCTTACCGCCAACCTTTTTTAGTCCGGTTTAATTCTTCACAAAACAATATGACCTAGATAATCCATTTCATTGCTACAAAATGAACACTTGACTTTCTTAGCATACAATTTTTCTCTTTTAAAATACTCAAAACAATTCTCGATGTTCTCTATGCTCTTCCAAATTCTTTTGAATAAATAAGTATGTCATCAAAGAACACGAGGACAAACTTATCAAGATATTCACTTTAAAAGATCATTCATTAAACACCTAAAAGTTGTCGGTGCATTTGTCAAACCAAAAGGCATAACCACAAATTCAAAGTGCCCATATCTTGTAGAAAAAGCGCTTTTGGGTATATCACTTTTGATTCTTATCTCGGTGATATCCGCATCTAAGATCTATCTTTGAAAATAGTGAAGCTCCTTGAAGTTGGTCAAACAAGTCATCTATTCTAGGCAATGGATACTTATTCTTAATTGTGATATCATTTAATTGCCTATAATCAACACACATACACATAGAACCATCTTTTTTCTTAACAAATAATACCGAGCACCAAAAGGTGAAATACTAGGTCAGATGTATCCTTGATCTAAAAGTTCTTTTAACTGCTTTTTAATTCCACTAACTCGACAAAAGCAAATCTATATGGAGCTTTTGATGGAGGAGAAGCTCCCGAACCAATTCAATCGCATGATCAACATATCTTCGAGGGGTAACTCACAACTCTTCCTAAACACTTCCTTGAACTCCTCGAGGATGTCCCTCGCACATCATTCATGTATACTTGATTAATCTCTCCGACCCTTTGAGTACAAGCAACCCCAACCTTTCATGCTTCCTAACCGCCCTCTTGATTTGTTTATTTGGACTAATGGGCTTAGGAGTAAAATAATCGCTTATTCAACCCTTCCAATGTATATAATTCTTGATGTTCCTTAGATTTTACTCTCACAACTCTTTCATGACAATCTACTATAGCATGCACCTCACTAAGCCATTCCATGCCTATAATCATATCATATGAGCCTAGCTGAAGCACATGGAAATTTGCAATTGTAGGCATGCCTTGCACTTTCAATTTTAATGCATGCACATACTCACTAGTAGCTTTTCTTTTCCATCAGCCATTTTCACCATTCTTAAGGCTTGTTGGTTAGTATTCAACCCAAAACAACTTGACAAGCCTTGGTGAAATAAAATTGTGAGTGGCCCCCCGTCAATCAAAAATACTAAAAGGAACTTCATTGATTTTACCTTCAACTTGCACTACACATGTGCCTCGCAGAATCAGGCTGCTCCTTGATCAACTACCGCACAAACTTGCATATCTTCCTAAATCCATGAGGGTTGCCCGATGAGCTCTCATTGCCCCCACATTCTGAGATCCTTGAACTTTGGCATTTGAGTTATTCTTCTTAGGACAAAAACGCGTCCTATGCCCCTTTTTGCTTACAAAGAAAAGCATAAATTCTCCTTCATGCACTTATCATATTCAACTTTCTTTCTTTTCTTCATCCATCCGTGACATTGCATTCAAAGGCAACTTAGGAATATTATGAGAAGTTTGATGGACCCGAGAGTTTGATTCATCCCTATAATTCCTCCGAAATTTCCTCTTTGTTGCTCCCCTCGCGGTTGGCATTCTTCTCCTCCTTAAGGATGCTCTCGAAATATCGAGCCTTGTGCTCCTTCCAAGGTAAGTTGATCACATCCAACTAATTTTTTAAGCTCCATATCTAGTCCTTGCACAAAGCTTTACTGAGCTAGTTCCTTTGAATCTAACTTTGACAATGTCGCTCCAAAGTAGAGAATTCTTGTATATAGTTATCCAAGGATTGCCCTTTTCTGCTTACATTCCATGAATTTGTTCATCTGTATAATATGAAAGGAAGGTAAACAATATTTCGACATGAAGAGTTCCTTGAAAGTCTCCTGCTTAACTTCGCACATCACCACCTTATGTGTCCGCCTTTATGACGATTCCACCACATTAAGGCATTCCCCGCGTGCTCAATGCCACCACTCCCACTTTTTTTTCCTTAGGAACTTGTCTTACAACAAAATAATTTTCAGCCTTCCGAATCCAAGCTTCGCCTTAACTCCATCCTTATCAAAACCATCAAATAGCTCCAACTTATACTTCTTGGCAATCTCCTTTAAAGCGTATGACTTTTTTGTGCTTGAGAGCTTTCCTTCCCTTGGCTCATAGGCGAGATGATGCCGTATCCTCTTCTTTTTGTTTCTTTTCCTCCTCCTAGAGTGTGAGCTTAAGGGCATCAAGATCCTCGCTGGTGGCTTCTCCCACTAGGTGCTCTCAATACCGGTGGACCTCCCACATCTCCCCCTGCCTTTGCCCTTTGTCGCAGATTTTCCCTGATCGATTTGCATTTGCAAGTTTTGCATTTGTTCTCAAGGCTAGCTCGATTCAGATCAAGAAGTTGGTTCTCTATGTCGGGTTTGAAAGCTTAAGAAAGCTTGCAACATAGACGATTCTAAAGTTTTCCTCATGCCGCCAAAATTATCCTTCCCCTCATTGGCATTATTAGTAGCATGATGAGGACCGGATAGATGTTCCCTTGAAGTGGTTCCATCCGAGAATACATAAAAGTTTGTACTCAATGAGCTCTCTAAATGTCTTGAAATGACATCAAACTATCTCGAACTTTCAAAAACAGATCTCTATCATGTTTTTGCTCCCATGATTATTATAGAGGCCATGACATAATCACCACATTCCTTACTTATTATCTATGCCCATTCATTCAATTTATTGTCTTACATCCATTACAACCATATCATGAACTAGGTTAATTGGCTAATATCACACGTAATTTAGACATTAACAGCTAGCAAACCACCACCGCCCACCCGGGTCCTACACTTGTAAGACTCCGCCTCTATTCCTTGAGTTTCCTCAAGTTGGAAGGGGAAGCAAGATGTTTCTTAACATAGCCATATGCTACCCATCGGTGGATTGACCCCCACAATCATAACTTCGCTACTGGGTTCCACGGTTTCCACGGTTCCACATATGTGTCCAAATAGGTCCCGCGTGTCCGCCAAGCTTCTCGCTATGATTGTGTCAGTCCACATAGGCATGTCCTATGTGTTTTCAAGCTTATCAAGCATTGCAATCAACCTATGTTAATCAAACATCGGGTTATTTTTTTTTTATTATATATTTCACATTCCAAAATTTGCAAGTTCATGTACATACAAACATTAATCCCAAATTAATCACAAAGGAAAAATCGAGATTATGTCATGGTCCTCCTTCATATCGGAAAGCGATTGTTATGAGTGTAACAATTGTGTAGGAATGGTTTACTAATGATTATTTTGTGGCGTGTACACACCCCTGCTCAAACATGTTACCAATTTGTATAACTCTATCATAGGTTCCATAGTAAAAAGGTGCTCCACTTAGGAAAAAAGTAATAGCCCTAATATCTTGGACATAATATGTTGGCATCCTATGAAGTTATTGTAAAATAAGGATTACTTTGAATTCGCTCTCTCTCTTTTTTTTTTTTTTTTTTTTTTTTTTAAAACAATAACTAGGTTCAACCCGCGGATCGGCTCTCGATACCAATTTTGTGATCGGACCTTCGCCCCGACACTTGATGTTACGGAAATAATTCACACAAGCCTAAGATCTCACTGCGTAACCTACACGCCGCCCCCAAGTCCCAAGTAATATGTTGCGCCTCCCTAAGCTACACGGTCTCTAGCTCTGGGAAAAACCTTCACCTAGAAGCAACTCGACGTGACCAGCCGCCGAGTCCGCACTAGCGAAGCTTCGCCGCTGCCCACTGCTAGTGCCGAAAGTGATTAACACCGCTGGCCTCGCCGCTTTTATTCTCCCCGAGTTGTGGGGCGCACTCAAGGTGCAACTAGGCTAGCAACATGATAAAAGATCAAGTAATTTAGTCTTCTTGCCGAAATATCTTATAGCCTATTTGATCAATATTTAAGATGGAAATCAATCTTGCAAAAGATAAAACTCTAAGTCAATAACAAGGATGTTTAAATTGATCTTGCAAAAGAAATATCTAGCAAAACTAGAATGATCTTACATGAACAATTATTGGAGTTTAAGCTAAGCCTATACGAACTCAAAAGAAATACCTAAGTGTTTCTACTTGCCTAGACCGAGAATTGAACCCCAGTCGCTAGCTTGAAAGGCAAAGGCTTCAACCAATAAACCACTAACGTAATGTTTATTATTCTTTTCCTTTGATTTTATATCTACTGTACTTTAATTACTATGATATAACGAATTCAAACCCTAACTACGAATGCTTTTGCCCTAAATCTGCCGACCATCTATTTGAGCTTCGGCCAGAGCTGTAGATGGCCGATCCAGTTGTTCCAGCAGAGAAGAGGTAAGATTGATGGCCAAAAAGAACCCTTGCTGGTTCCATTTTAGCGCAGACAGCAACCCATCGGCCGACCTGCCTTTCCATCAGAAGGATTTCGTAGCATAATCCATAGCATCAGGGTTAGAACTAGGCATTTCGGCAGGGATTTCGCATTGTGGCTCCAGAACCCATCGATTTGGAGCTAAATCTGTTTTTCTCACACATCTAACCCTTGTTTCATGTGTTTGCATCTATACTGGATTCCCTTTTCTTATGAAGACCCATCTATTTCCCTTTCCAAATAGAAACAGCAGCCGGATTCCTTTCATTGCATAGCTTAAAATGATCCTAGAGGGATCTACCAGTGTCCGAGTTGGCTTAATAGGAGAATTTCAGCCCTTGGTTCGTATAAGAACCATCAATTCATGGTTTAGAGCAGTCATAAAGAATCGAAATTACAAGAGCACTTGTTTCTCTGATACCCCAGCCCAGAGTTATTCTTGCTTTAAGATGAATTCCCCTTTTCTTTTAAAACAAACATCAGGTTTAATCCTTACCTCCAAAATCGCTTCTTCAATTCACTATTTCTCTCTTCTTATCACTCTGATCTCTGCCCTTCCCCTTTCTCACGTTCTCAGCCCTTTTTTCTTAATTTAACTTCCTTCCTTTGGTTCATTGCCACATCACCCCCTTATGCCACGCCACCCCTCTTATTATTTATTATAGCTTAGAATAATCACAATAAAACTCACATCACAATTAGGACCAAAAATAAGAACTGAGAGCGAGACTGGAACTGGCCCAAAGTTAAAATAGAATCTTGACCTAGATGTGAAATCGCTTAGTCGGCTATCGCTTCTTACCAAGCAAAGATCAAGTTGTTCAAGATTCCTCTTCAACTTGAGATGGAATCGACATCACAATGCCTTAATCTGTTCTATCATTTGCAGCATATCCTCTATATCAGTTATCTCCTTATAAGGCTCTTCCTGATCATTAAGAGATAAAAAATAAAGAAGATTTAGACTGAAGCGACTTGAAGTCAATAAAGGATTCGGCCCATTAACGTACCATTCTTGTTCGTGTTCTCTTGTTCTCTTGCGCTCTCATGAATGTACATATTCTTGTATTCTATTTAGACTAGAGTATTATGTTCTTGTGTTATATTTAGACTAGAATATTTTGTTCTACTGGAATGATAAATACAAGAAAAAAAGCAAGGTTCAGAACAGGGTTGCATATTAAACGGGAGTGTTGCAGCACTCCCGTTTGAAGATTCCCTTCTAAAAAACATATTAATTATTTGAAATGGCCATCTTATGGGTTAAGTCCACAAACTCATGGTGATTACAATTTAATACGTGCTATTTTAGCCCCCATTTTTGTTTCTTACTGCTGCATCAAAATATCAAACACTTGAAATGGCAATTTTAGGGGTTAAGTTCAAAACATTAAGGTGATTATAATTTATTATATGTCATTTCAACTACATTTATATTTTTTCCCACCGAGTTATTATGAACTGACGACAAAAAAGAGGTTTAATTTGTAGTGGATCATAGATTAAATTACTTAATATTAAAACAAAAAGTGCAAGATGTGATCACAGTCAAATTATGAACATTAAAACGTAAAGTGCAAAGTATGAAAACGGCGTAAACATAAAGTTTTGTGGCGGATGAAGAAGTAAATCACCGACATGCTAAATCTATCTAGGGAGGTTGCCCATGCACTCTCATGTTTATGTTATTCTAGAATAGAACCTTGCACACTCTTATGCTATTTCAGAATAGAACACTGCATATTTAGTGTATTCTGGAATACAAACGCGCTAGACTTTATTGTATTCCTAATACAAACGCCAAGACTTTATTGTATTCCTAATACAAACGGGACTCTTATTGTATTCCGTATCACAAATCCCTTTAACTCTTATTGTATTCCGTATCACAAATCCCATGCACTCTTGCTCCTTTATACTTGCATGGTTCTCACTGTACAATAAAAATCCAAAGGGACTAACTACATGCAATTATCAAAGGTCTCAATGCTAGAATTTACAAAATATGCTTGGGGTGCACAAGCAAATGTTTACAATTCTATGGATTCTATAAATACAAAGGAATATCAGCCATGCATGCATTAACAAGATTTTATGTGTCAAACATGCTTTTCCCCTGTGGTTGGATTTTAGTGCCGAGAGGCCATGAACTCCTGAACCAAACAACACTTGTATTCTCCAACAATGTTACAAGATTTTTCTAATTATCCCGCTTTACTTTGAAGCTAAATTGTTTAATCAAAGGCAAAGCTCAACTGCATGCTAAACGTGCTTTCCGCGAAATCAAAACAGATGTGAAGATAATCGGATCTGCTAGCCCCGACTTCATGCTCCAGATATACAAGATAGCTTATGCTTTCTTGCATTTTGATCAGCCCACCCACTTGTTAAAACGACCGTCCAAAAAGGATTTGTGCATTTTTCCTGTTATAACACAACTTCGGCAAAGCAATTACGTTTGCTACAATTTATTTTTTGGGTTCTATGCATCCGTCCATCAAAATAACACGTAACCCGATTGAGGTTGAGGAGGATGGATGCCGACGCGGCAATTTTGGCGCAGCGAGGAATGGGCGGCCGCCATCGCCGCCGCTTAGCTGCCGCAGGGATCGATTTCGATCGAGGGGCCCATGTAATGCCCCCAAAAATCGCCCAACGCCACACAACCAGTGATGAATGCATCCGGTAAAAAAGCCCCAATTTTCGGAGAAGATTGGGCAGCAAATTTTTTTTTCCGTAACCCGATT
The DNA here is from genome assembly GCA_021234155.1 of Isoetes taiwanensis. NCBI lineage: Eukaryota > Viridiplantae > Streptophyta > Lycopodiopsida > Isoetales > Isoetaceae > Isoetes > Isoetes taiwanensis. Next base: position 756,066 of record JAJEKV010000220.1, on the reverse strand, counting down.
CTTGAAACAGTGGACAAATTTGGTCGATGGAGGCCTAAAGGATGACTCGCAGATGGAATCGCTATCAAAGCTATCAAAGGTGAGCCGCAGACAAGGAAGAGTGCCAAGGATAGTGCCGTGGTTTATTGATGCCGAGATGGAAAGGAACAATAACTAAGAAAAGGAAGTAGAATTTCTGCTCGCTTTGTGATAGTGGACAAAGTGCTCTCAAAGCTTCTCGAGGCGCTGGGCTCATCTACGGCAAACAGTGGCTGCTCCGGACAACTGCATGGAAATCTAATGATTCAAGCAGTTGAAGCGAGTGTCCCAAAGCCGCTTTTAGTGAGTGGATTCAAAAGACCCGCTCCCAAACAAAGTAATAGGGTGGCGTAAGCCCCGGATTTTGTACCTGAGGGGTAATAAAGCCGATCCGTAGAGCTTTGAGTAGCGATGCCCGAGGTAAGCCAATTGCTAACAAAGATTCTATATAGAGAACCGCTGGGCGATAAGGTGGTGGTGGAGGTCGATCGGGCCGTAAAGCAATCGCCGATATCTTTCAAACCTCGCTGCCTACTCAAGAGTGGCGATTGGACAGTGAGTTTTTGACTTGAGAAAGATATCTAATTGGTTGGGGCCCTTCTTAGGCGTAATCACATTCGGCCCTTATGAGTCCATTAAGGCACCGGGAAGGGCTTTTTTGATCATGTTCAAGAATGAGGAAGATGTTGAAAATTGGTTACGCTGGTGGTGGATACCATGGGTGGTACCCCCGCTCTTCCAAAACTATTATCCCGGTTTCTCCATCAATCTACCTCTTAAAGCTAAGCTTCCATGCCGGTTCCAAATTGAAGACTTGCCTCCTGACCTTCTTATTCCCAAGTTTATGATTTCAAGTGCTAAAAGCTTTGGGTATCTACATCGCCACTCTATTACTAGAGGTGCACAAATTTGTGTGGGACTTCCCATGGATAAGCAGCTTGCCTAAGGATGTTGTAATTAAGAGCGGAGAGTTTTACTCATGCTGCAATCTTCAGTTGCCATAAATGTCACCGACCTTCGTCGCTGGTACCCTCTCCGCCAAGATTCCCCATGTCACCCATTGGCGTGGACCCTCAGGTTTCATGTAACCCTACTCCACCTCAGTTTGCTCCCTCTTTTGCAACACCCCGACCTTCACCATTATCCTGTCCCAGAGTATTCCCACCCCACCTCCATTATCCCATAATGTCCCGTAGTCGCATACTTCTCACCCACCCACCGTGGACCCTCAGATTTGCTCCCCTTGACTCTCTTTGCTACTACAGCCTCAAGTTACTTCTCCTCCTATCCCATCTCAAAGCAGCCTTCCTCCGACGTAACCCAACCAATGGACCATGGTGACCACAAAAAGAAACAAACGCGGCACAGCCTCGAGGCTGCTGGATGAACTAGGTGATGACATGCCCGGTATATATGGGAATGAAGAGGTATCGTGTTCTATAGATGAGGGATCAATGGATGAGAACCCTGAAATGGTCCCCGTGTTTCCCATGGGGACACCTGGATGTAAACATGGATGTTAGGAAAGCATGGATGTTGCAAGAGACTCCAAATCCATGGTACTTTATGACCCATCAAGACCCACTTGTGGTGTGAGCAAATCTCCTAAACGTAGGGAAGAAAAGGAGCATTGTACAAATCACAACCTATAGGATGAATATTCTTAGTCGGAATGTTAGAGGGTTGAAGTCCTCCCCCAAAAGAGGGCTAGAGTAGCAACAAGACAGTTCAGAGGATTCATCCACAGATTCTATGTCTTCAAGAACATAAGTGTACCTGTGCAAAGAACCTGACTGCTGAATATTATGGGTCAGCAAAGATGTGGGTTTGCCGAGTGTGTCGTGACGCCTCGTGTTCTTTTTATCTCTTGGTCCTTAGATGTCGGTGTTACTTTCGCGCAAAGATAAATGGGGTAGGTGGACGCTATCAAGTGGATCCAAGATGGGTTTGAGGGGGCATTGTAAATGTCTATGCTCCTAATCGCCCTCGCAAACGCATCCTTATGGGCCCATACTAAACAAAATGAAAAAGTGGGGATCAAAGTTGCTTGGTTGTTGTTAGAGACTTTAATATGGTGGAAATGCCCGCTGATCGCCCGGGACAAGGTGAGATAGCCGGGTTTTGAGAAGGAGCAAAGGGGACCAGTTGTTGATGGAGCACGGTTTCTTAGAGGTGACAGATGCGGTGCTTCACATGGTGCAATGGTGCGCAGGGGACAAAGACGCGGCAAAATGGCAGAAGGCATGATTGTGCTATGCAAAACATGTTTGCTCAACAACGCCAACCGTGGTTGTATCGCAACAATTACCTCTTGCAAACAAGAATGATCATAACCCCTCGACATCCCCGACTCAGAGATACCAAAGACGCTCGCTAGCGTGTCCAGGTTCGCTAAATTCTCGCTACTTAAAAGATAGAGATTCTTCGTGGATCGCCAGCGGCATGGCTTTCCCTCACCTCCCTCGATAGTGCTATGAGAACTCGATCTCAGCCCTTGCATCCGCCAAAAGCTTTTGCAAAACAATGGGGTCGAGAACGGGTTACTCGTGAAAGAGAGTTAATTTCACGTATATGCGAATTGAAACAGATTAGGATCTCCGGTAGCATGCATGCACAAGAGGCTCACCTTTGTCCGGAAATTCGTGGATCTTGAAGTCGTTAGCACGACACAAGACAAGGTCAAATCTGGCTTGGCTTGGTTGAAAGAAGGAGATAGGTGTTCCAAAAATGTTCTTTCTCGAGCTACTCGCTTGAAACGTCAAAGATCAGCTCTATCCTCTATTCAATTATCTGATGGTCAATGCGTGACTGATCCAAACCAGCTTAAAACTTTTTTAGCAGAACACTTTGCTCACTTTTTTCAAGAAAAGAACCTACCTTTCCAGGAGGAAGCTTAAGAGCATCGCTCTTTCCAAGCTCCAACCTATTATTTCCCAACGCAAAGAATCCAGAGATGGAGCTTCCTCTCACCCTTGACAATCTTCAATGGCCAGAAATGATGGCTAACGACAAATGTCCGTATGGATGGTATTCCAGCTTGAGTTTTTCAAGGCTTCATGGGAATGGTCATCAACTCTAGTCCGGCAAGCATATCGAGCTCTTGCAGCCTCACCAATTGATAGAATTTTGAACATCGGGCTTAATTGCCCTCATCCCTAAGGTTAAGGAGCCTCGAAATATATCTGAGTGGAGGCCGATCACTTTGTTGCCAGTAGTTTACAAGATTATTGCTAAAGCTTATGCTGAGAAACTCAAAGCTATTCTTGGCACTTCAATCAGTGAGGAGCAAACAAGTTTCCTACCAAAGTGCATACATATCTCAACAATGTTGCAACAACAGATGAGGGAATGTATTGGGCACGTGCCTCCAAGCAAATGTGCTCCATATCCAAACCGGATTTTGCCAAAGCGTATGACGTTGTTTCCGGATTTTCTTTGAGGATCATGCCTAGGTTGGGTTTTGGACCATCCTTTGCTCTCTTTGTGTGGAAGTTCCCATGTTCGCCAAAGCAAATGGTCCTGCTCCGTGGTGAGCCTTCATGATATTTTCTCGTGAGTAGGGGGCATTAGGCGTGGCTGCCCCCTAGCTCCATTCCTATTTACCATTGTGGCTGAAGGTTTATCTCAGCTTCTTCGCCGCCAGGTTTCTAAATGATGACCTCATTGAGGGTTTGCGCTTATGGATGGTTCTCAAGTTATCTCAGAATCGCTTGCGTGATGACACATTTCTCTTACTAAAGGCTAATGAGGACAACCTTGATAAAGCTAAGCAGCCCCGGATATCTTCTCTCCGCTTCGTGGTGCTTGCTCAATTGGCAAAATGTAGTGCGATCCGGGCTCTAGACACTCCTCCCCCCAATTGCTTGTACCGCTACCCATGGCAAGTCATACCACCGGGAGGTGACTAGATTACCCTAATCCCTTTGGTATGGACGTTTCTCTAGCCCGTGCATGGGATCAAGTCTTATTGGGTTCGAGAGGCACCTCCTATGGTGGCGAGGAGCTTTTTGTCAATGGCAAAAGTGTGATACTGGTGGCTAAGTCTTGCTCGCAAAGACTTCACATTTATGCGGGTTCGCGCTTGCACCCCGCTAGTAAGTTCAAGGAGATGGCTGCACTTGTGCGTAATTTCATATGGGGCGGTAATGAGTTGGGGGCGGTAGTTAAAGTTGCATGGAGTAAGTGTCCGCCTCTAAGAACCATGGCGGCTTGGGGATGCTTGATCTAGCTCTACATGGCAAGTCACTGGGCTTCTAAACTTATCCGCAAGTTATTTGCAATGATCATCGGGCCTTCAGCACACGCCTTATTGCTCGCCCTCGCAGCACTCACGAGCTCTTGTAAACTAGGTATTGAACCCCTTTGCCTTGGGCTTTATTGTATCCCCTGCTCCCACCCTCGTGCCTCCCATTATTGAAGGGATCATTAAAGCTTGGGATGCAAGCCTCCTCTCATTTCCTTCATCCCCGCCAATTGGTCCCAGACCTTTCTCCTTTCTTGTGGTTCCCATGCCTCATCTCCCCATCGCCGCTACTATGCACCCCGCTACCCAAATGAGATGGAGGGTCACGGAGTCATTTCTTTGGAGGCGTGGTATGAGAATGGTCGCCTCCTTTCATGGGATGGTTTCAAACCGTAAGTTTGGCATGCTGGTGCGACTTCCGTCTGGGAAGCGATTGCGCGTATAACATTCCTCCGTCCCCAATTTTGCTACTGAGAAGGTTTGGTGCTTTACCCCCCAGCTTGTTTTTTCGCAAAAACTTTGTCAAGAGTAGCTATGCATATCCGACACTTTTCCAGTGCCCCAGCCAGCCTTCTTCCCACTGGCAGCTTAGGGTGGAAGAGGATCAATATGTGAAGGTTTGAGCTCCATTTGGTGTAAGAGTATCCCTCCCAAGCAAGCCAAATTTCTTCTCTGGCAGATTAAGATCGTGCACTTAGGGACTAATACTAAAGTTCACTCATTCAAGCCGACAATAAGCCCACTCACGGGTTTGTAATTGTGCTTCGAAACCATTGAGCATTGCTTCTACCTTTGTGCCGACATTCAATGTATTTGGGCATGGACACGGTCATGTTTTCGACATCGCTTTAGTAGCCAACAAGTATTGTTGGGTCTTCTTCCAACTAATTGGCCTCGTGTTAAGAAGGTCATTTCAACATTTGTAGAGCTATCATTTGTTGGGTAATCCGAAAGAGAAGGAACCAGGTCATCTTTCATGGGAAGTTCTCTATCGCTTCAATCTTTGCTCCAAGAAGTCAAGTCTAGGCTATATAATCAATTTCAAGTCTCTAACTTACTGTGTGAGGAGAAGGATAGGATTTGGGGGATTATTTCCACCTCATCTAATCCTTCCCCGTATTTTCTTCTTTACATAATATAAATTCTTGACGCCCCTCAAAAAAAAAAAAAAAAATAACACAGAACCTACATGCAAAATTTAAGAAGTAGAAGGGGCCAATATATGGAGCCGAAAACAACCTATACTGCAGGATTGACGAAAATAATTGGCTGAATTTGCTTCCTTCAAATCCAATCGAAAGCAATTTACATCCCCAAGGAGCTTCCTTTATCTAGGAGCTTGCCTAAGCTATGGCGAGCAGATTTTCCTTACTTATAGAGCTCGAATAAGTTCATACAAAAGCATATATGGTAGAAATTTCTTCGCTATTCAGATTTTAAAAGCTCCACAATGGAATTAACCCCTTTGGAATCTGTAAACAAAATTTTTCTATTCCTTTCAATAATAATGGACTCGCCAATGCTGTTGCAGCAAATTTCCCAACTTACAATGTGTTCGAAGATCAAAAGGCAATTGGGCGATGCAGGGTGCATGCCCCATTTGATAAAATTGCTTGAATCAAAACTCAATTAACTTAGTATTTGCCCTGTTGGTAGCAATATTTTATGCAGAATCCGATTTCCAAGCTGTGGTAACAAGTGCAGATATATATAGGCTGAATGGATCAAAGAGCGGCCAAGTAAGTTATTTGATGCAAATGTGGGCAATCGAATCTACATGCATAACACCAAAAGAAGTGCGCAGAAACAGGATGTTTGTGCTTGATCGAACCGGCCAAGAAACATGTTTTTTAGCTGGAAGCTTCAAAGATACATTCTTTCGCTTTTTGAGCTTGCAAACACTGAAGAAGCTGTTCAAGCTCTTTAACAAATTCAATAGCGCCACCGATGATAGAAGCCTGATCACCCTGTACAGAAAAGAAAAGCAAAACCCAAAAAAAAGATGAATCAGACATTTTTTATGCTGAGGTAGAATGGTAAGACTTGAAAGAGAATGGAGCGAATGGGAGACAGAAAAGTCGGGACAGGACATTCAGAGGGAAAAGAAAAACAAAGGAAAAAAAATACCCTATCCTCTGAACGTAAGAGCCTGGCATAAGGGACCTCAACACATTCTCGTTCATTTGTTTTCTTCTGTTTCGTTCCACATCAATGTGGGTCTGCCTTTGGCCTTCAACCTCTTCGCTATTTTTCAAAGATTTGGCTCTTTTTCTTTTCGCCTTTGATTGTTCTTATTTCCGTAATCGCGACCAAGGAAATCACCATTAGGCCTCGAATTGGTCGCCTCCTCCTCGCCTTCTCTCTCCGCTTAGAATACTGCGATTTTTTCCCTCGCCTACACTGCTCGAATTGCAGGGCTTAACCGAGGCATCAACATATCGAGCCGCCCTCAAATCCCTCACAAAATACCACCCCTCAAATCCTCAAAGACGCCTCAAATCTACTGTTAACATATCGAGCCGCTCAGTTCCTATTCGAATACAAAGTGTATTCCGTAATAAATTTCCCACTTCTCTCTCGAAATGCTATCCAAAGATCCCTCATCATCATAACCTATTCTCAAATACATTTCTACTCTTTTAAACCAAAATCCAAGATCCCTTTACAAATTATATTTCTTTTAACCCAACTATATTTTTTTCTTTATTATAAATATTATAAGACATCGTGGTGAAAAGGCCCTAACCTATAATGCAAAAAGTTCACTACCCCACAAAACTAAATTCACAAGGTCATAAAATTCATGTGAATGCCTAGTTCAAGGAAATTCAAACAAGAATCCAAAATGTTTAGTTCATGGAAATTCAAACGAGAACCCATGGGTTGATGTTTTTTTTTTTCGCTTTCAGCTTTGATAAAGAAATGCATTCCAAAATACACAAAGGGTTTGCTTTTTTTTCCCTCTCGCTATTCGAACACGGGCGTATTCCGTAATACACAAAGGCTTTGATTTTTTTGGTCCCGTTCGCTATTCCAGAATAGGAAGTGTATTCTGGAATACGCAAAGGGTTTGCTTTTTTTTTCCCCCCTTTCGCTATTCCGGAATACGAAGTGTATTCCAGAATACACAAAGGGTTTGCTTCCTTTTTTGTTTCCCTTTCGCTATTTCGAATCACGGCGTATTCCGTATACAAAAAGGGTTTCTTTTGTTTGAGAACGGTATCCTTTTTTGGCTACTATCTCCACATTTTAAGCAAGAGAAATTTGCTAGTTTTCTGAGACACATGGAAAAGTAGATATTATTGGGGCATTTTGGATTAAAGAACCTAAAACATTGTTTCAGTTCGTCCTTTCATTACTTTGGAGTAGAAAATGTATTCAAGGGTATAAAAGGGGTTCTATTACTCAAATCTAGTATCACCTTTTCACCAGTATCTTTTCATGTTCTGGAAAGCAAAGATGCTGTAAAGGTCAAGAGTAAAGATGGCAATAACGGCGTTTTGAAAGGTGACATCAAAAGAATTGAAGGTGATGAAGATGGCTTAAACAGAGGAAGAAGATGTGATTGATCCCGCGCTCAACACTCCTCAGACTTTTGTTCAGAACTGAGTCTCAAAAATCAATATTTTGGATGTGAATATTGAAGATAAAATCTTCAAGTTTTGGAAATACTATGTTTCAGTTGAACATTTCACTTGTTTTTTCACTTAAAATCGCTGTCCTCTGAAAATAGAAGTTTTCTCCAAAACACAATTGAGGCAAATTTTAATTGTCTTTGAAATGTCTATTTTGTTGTAGCAACTACTCTCTTCCTAAAAAAAACTCCACCATTTTAGGGGGTTAAAATACAACTTCATCTCTTAATTTTGAATTTTACCTCATTTTAGCCCCTTTTTCGTGGACAAAAAGGGAATCTTTGGGGAATATTCCTTTGCTCGCTTTAGATGATTTGCTCTCATTTAATATGCAATCTTGTTGCCAGAACAAAAAAAGAGAAAGCAGCAAGAACAAAGTCAAGATCAGAGCCAAGGAGAGGACCAAAATCAAGAACCAAATCATGAGAAGAAGCTAAATTAGGACCAAGATCGGGAATATAAGCTGGAATAGGAACTGGAAGAGACTAGGGATGGATCATAGGTAAAGGGATGATATATGAACTAAGTAGACAGTAGCTGGGAAAGACCACAGACGGACTTGGACTGGAACTAGGGCTAGAACTAGGAAACAAGAATGATTTGGAGCACCTGTTGGAGGAGAAATTTGAATCCCAGCGTGAGAGAATTGTGATTCCACTATTCTAGCTGACTAAACTACTCTGATGGCTCACCACATCAATTTCATCTTAATTTGTAACTCGAGTCAATGTTGGCCCTAAACTACTGGTGCATGTGGGCTAGCAATCAGATTGAAGGCAACTTTGCAAGGAACTCCTCCAAACAAAGCCCTAAGGGGCACAATACATTCTTGACTAGTTTAGAGGAAATCTCACCCCCCATAATCACTGCAATAGCTCCAAGATTCTCCAGCTTGATTTTAGTGATTGCATGCTCAGAAATAAGCACACTTTCTATAAAACAAGCATTCATCCCACAATCAAGTTGTGCCAAAGCATTTAGTTTCTTCACCTTTGACTCCAATAGTATCGAAACCAGAATTTCTTTACTAGCCTTATCGTAAAAATGAAACTTTCTTCGGGCCATGTATGAGCCAAACAAATGTTGACAACCATCGAGACTTCTACTACATGGACCGGGTCCCCGATATTGCTCTGACAAACTAGATTGTTTGATTAAGCAACCACAAACCATTTGTCCCTCAAGCCCCCACAAATGAATAGATTGGCTCCCATCGATGTCAAGCCGTTAGAAGGAATGAAGAACCCCTAAAAACTAAATGATCCACCTACATCCGCATTGGAGCATTTATGATGAGATGCGACTAGCGCAGAGCGTAAACAACTAAGGGAATTTGCAAACAAAAAGCGAATATTGACTCCCCGCTATGTTCGAATAGGTGATTATCGCACCAAGTCACTTAACTCCATAGCCTCTTCGAGAGTTTCGAGATCATCCATAGCCAACAACAATGTCATTTGAAAATAGTCGTGAAGGGCAGTATCACAAGAAGATATATTTGGGGCAATTTGCTAATTCGTGATGCCCAAACTAAAGCCGACATAGGCCTTCCTCGATTGCTGTCCAATGATCACGGCTTTGCCGATTAAGGTCTCTAAAATAAGCCACAAGCTCTCCAAAGAAAGGTCGCAAAATCCTCCTTTTAAGTATGGAACCCTTTCTTGACCAACTATGCAAACCAATTAAGAGCCGGTCCCGCAAGAAGAAGATCGACCGAGCTACATGAGCTTGATATCCGTGGAGGATCCATTCAGATTAAGCACCAAATGCTTTGATCAGATACCATCAATTTTTTCGTGCAAACTAATCTTGGGCTCTAAAGGCATTGATGTTGAGCCCAATGCCGAAACATGATATATGCTAAATCTTCTTTACGCTCCTTATTCTCTAGCTATAATCTTTGGCACATTTGAGCAAGCTGCTTAAATTGCTGCATCGTGTTCGCCATCATTTCCTTGTTGTAGCATCTTCCATGATCGAAAGATGATAGTCAAGAAGGAAAGAAAACTAGGCTCACAATAGACAAGAACCGAGCAATGGACTTCGGTTTAATTAAACTATCATTGATCCTACGAACAAAATATAAGAACACACTATAGATACTCGATAAGAACGAATAATCTATATATCATACATGAATACGTACAATTGCTATGAATGGCGGAAGAGAACAAGACATTGAAACAAGGAAAGGCTCACAACTGGCGTTGAACTGCAATATCGAACCCCATGCTAAAGGCCCCTTTATATACTAGCAGGGGGGCCAGTTCCGAAAGGTTCTAGAAGAATGGTACTGGAATTCTAAGAACTTTTTGGAACTCTATAAAATATTTGGAGGGTTCTAGAGGAATATTCTAGAAATTTTATGAAAGGTTTAAGGAATATTCTTGTTTAAATACAGGCGACAACAGGGTATTTTTTAACCTCCCTACATATTTGAAGGGGCATAAAATATTGGCCACTACTTACCTTGGATGAATTGCTAAGCATAGTTTGGCCTGGCCCTTTTTTAAATTGTTACAACAAGAGGTTGTAACTTAAATGGCGAAACCATGGGACTAATTTTTTCTCAAAAAAAAGAATTGGCCACATCTGTATATCTAACATGTAAAGATGTTAACTAGGTCAATATTTGTCGAAGATCCCCCTTGATCATTGAGATCGCAATAGCTCACCTATCATTTTAGAGCCTTCTCAAACTTGTTTTGCGCCATAAGGTTTCTTTGCGAGTAGGAAAGAAAATCATATACTAAACTTAACAAATCCAAATTGCCTCAGAAACATCCAAGTGGTCAACTTCATCCAAGGACAAGGCTAAAAACATAGATCCCAAGAAGACATTCAAAGCACAACAAGCAATTAGTAAGTCGCAAGATGAATGGTTCCAAAACCATAAACTACCTTTAATCACTTCAATGTAGCTCCTCGAAAGCAACAAAAGACATATGTGTCGCAAATTCCCCAACCCAATTTTTGGACCAAAGGGCACCTTTGAGTATTTGGCAAAGATGTGCTACATTGAACATCTCATGCTCGAAAATCTCTCATTGGTCAGCCTTTTGCTGGAGCAAATGAAGCACAACTCTCATTTGAATGCATTTAGCCTCGTGACTCTAACAGCTCAGCCTTTTCAAACATACAATGCATCCCCGGTTGTCCGATTCTTCTTTTTCTAATTGTGCATTGCGTGCATGCACATTCTTTTCAGCACTTTCTTAACCAGCAAATACATATTTACTAATTCCATCTTCTATGATCCTTTTTTTTAACTTACCAACGTGCCTATCAATATTGTTTTTCTTGGTCGTAATATTTTCTCCATTTTGTTCTTCCAGGAACAAATTGTACACTTTACCATTTTGCGCCCATCCACCTCCACTGGCTCAATAAAAGGGGACTCTCTAAGCCAATCATTTTTGAAGTTTCTATTGGCATAGTCATGCATGCTGCATCTTCCAAAATTCACTTATTCTTTTCTGTGAAGCTCCTTCCATTGTAGCTGCATTAGCATACAAAAAACAGTTATAAGAATTTCTCTACCAAAAAGAAAGTAAATTATGACAATATCAAAATAATACAATCTGCAACATCTGTTTCTTTGCTGAGAGATTAGGTCTCTAGTTTCTATCATGCTTATGCAGTTGTCACAAACAAAGGCATGTTTTCTTCTCTAACTAAGACTACTATAACATCATTTGAATGTCTTAAACAGGCTGAATGCATGCAGAATCACAAATGGATTTGGTATGATGGATCTAACAAGATCTGTAATGCAGGTATAGAAACTAACCTTGAATCGAAAGTGGACTCGAAGTGCGATTCAAAGGGATAATGATGAGAGGATTCGGGATGGAAATTGCAAAATTGAATCAAGAAAATTTGAACCAAAGCAAAAATACTATATTACGGGAAACATCTTTATAATTTTAGGGCTAAACTTTAAGATAATTTTGCCACCCTACAAGTGGCAAAATTCCCTGCAATTGGCCGATATAGAGCCTGGCCACAACCTTTAAAAGTATAAAATTACTCCATGGTTTAAATGGCCATCCCGGCAAGTTTTTAGTGTGCATAATATTTCGAAATGGCCATGGTCTACGAGTCTGAAGATTTGGCAGATATCAAATTGGCCACTTATGGAATGAATTTGATAAGTTGGTGTTTTGAACTGGCCAACACCACTTCTTTATGGTGAGAATGCATCCTACTCCCGCCTGACCGACTATTTTTTGAAAAATGTGAATGTGTGGCCAACTGGCCCGCCGGGGCCACAAAAAATTACTCTGGGCGACAATCATATATGTATTATATAGGTATGATGATCATATACCGAGTACAAAAGCTCGTCTTCCATTCGTCGCCTTCATGAATCCAGATAAGATTATAAGCATCATGGAGATCAATTTTGGTAAAATGGTGTTATAGGCATTTCAACATCTCAAAAATCAAAGGACTAGCACCATAATCTTGTGGAGACCATGATAATGATATGACACCGTAATTATCTTGCTCCAACCAACTGGGAAAAAGCATCTAGACATTGAGGTTTGACCCTCTATATGTGATAATTAGGTGCCGCCTCCCCAAGATTTGCTCTAGTAGTCCCCATGGCCCCCAAACTATATCAAGTCCTCCTCTCCTCAGAACGCTCGCCCTTGAGCATATGAGACTTATATCATTCGCCCATGAGGTAATTTACCAATTGGGACGCTCCCATAGAGACTTGAACTCGAGACTTGGCCCCGATACCACCATTTGATACGATACAATAATTATCTTGCCCCAACCGACTGGGCAAAAGCATCTAGATGTTGAGGTTTGACCTGCTATATCTGATAATCATTTCGCTTATGATTATTTATGATTGGGGGCACCTATGATTTTGAAATATGAAATACACGTTCACCTAAGATTTGTATGGAATATCGAGCCTCTATACGGCTTCGCCTAGGGTTTTATAATATGAAATATGGGGGCTCGAACCTCTATCAAAATAACTTAAAGTTCTAATAAGACTACTTTCACCAATGTATTCAGTGACCAATATTTTTTTTTTAAATCTATGTTTTTTTTTATAACAATCCATTCAATTGTTTGTAAGGTATGATCTATGGTTTCAGGAATTGTCATTTTTACATCCATATCAAATCCCCCGAACCCCCAAGCTATTGTGCTACATATATTCCTACAAAGGAAAAGATAATTGCACAAGTACTTTTTCATAAAGTACACTTACAACATGCATAACCTCGCTTGAGATGTTCAAGTCCACCATCCTATGCCATAGGTTTTGCCTATTCACCATGTCAAAGGCCTTGCTAAAATCTACAAAAGTAGAATACATGAATTTTTTTTCCAACCATCAATCCATCATAGCCTGAAGAGTGACCAAGTGATCAACTTTGGACTTCTTGGGTCTAAAACCCACCTGCCCCTACAACTCTAGCAATATGATCTTCTGTCCAAGTGCTTATTTTGCGCTCAAGTATAGATGCAAACAATTGTCGAATAGGCTACCAACCATGATGGTACGGTAATTACTTAGATCAAATTCATCCCTTGATTTATGCAGTGGCACAACCTTATTTACCTGCCAGAATATAGGAAATCCATCCCTCAAGGCCATATTGGTCAGTTTGTTTGCAACTTCTTCTCCAACCTATTTAAGCAATTCAACGATAAGGCTACAAGCATCCGTGGCTTTGCCATTGGCAAGTCTCTTGAGCCCACCCTACACATCATCCATGGAGAAGGTAAGCATATCGGCAATAGTGTATGTGTCTTCTGCCATCTTAACCTCACCACCAGGTACATTGGACAACCTCCTCACATGCACCATAAGCGCATCGACATGCAACCCATTAGCTCCATATTTTATGGGTTTAAGTGTCTTCCAAATCTTTTTGGGTCCACTAGTAGCTCTTCCACCATCCTTTTATGCTTATTGTATAGGTATGCTCTCTTTTTGTTTTTGATCGCTTAATGTACTAGTAACGGGTGCCCGGCGTTGTCGGGCATAAATACGGTTTCTATGATGGAAATACAATTGCTGCATAGGAATAATGTTTATGTTTATGGGTGGTCGATTGGGATGTTTAAGGACTTGGTTTGTTATATTCTATCGTATATTGAGTTTGAATAAGGGTGGATAACATTTGGCATGGAAGGTTGAAATAGGGGAGAATGGTGTGGTTTGGAAAAGCAAAGGATACTGTAAAATAGTTTATCGATATGGCTTTGTTTTGGCATAAGAATCATGTTTGTATCAATTAGTTTGTTTGGATCATAGGAGGATGTGAAATTGGATTCTGATGGCATATCAAAGTATAAAACGATTCAGATTATGTCTAAAACTTATACGAATCAAAATATGTAAAACGTGAAGATTTGTAGATTTGTTGTGTACGTGTCTTATCAACACAAGCAACTGTTTCCCTATTAGTGGAGGAAATCCAGATGAAAGAGAACATATCTACAAGAGCAAGAAGAGCATACATATGTGTAGTGTATAAATCATCCGTGTGAAATGGTTTGCCAAAGCTCTAAGAATGTATTGCACCTAGGGATTTTGATCACATTGTTGAAGAGCAAAAAATGGTTGTGAAGTGCAAAAGCTAATCTTAAACCGAAAACATTCCATGCATGTAGTGAAGTTAGAACAACTGCCTTTATTTCCTCAAGGTTCAGATATCTATAAGAATCTATTGCTAGCTTGCTAAAACATTGTTAAATGACATTACAATCTGGGCATCCAGTAAACAATTGCCAATAATAGACGGTAAGACTTGGGCAACCATCCAAATGTTGTAGGATAATTGAACTTGCTAAATACATTTTCTGATCAATTCATATAATTTAAATAGGTTGTTTTTGGCTCGTGCATTTTTTGGGGCCTTGTGGGTATTTATTTTCTTGATGGAGTTGTTTCTTTTGCTCGCATTCATCTTTTCTCGCATTTGTGCTTGAGCTTAAGATATGTTACTCTGTTACCCTTTTTTTGGAGACATTGTTGTGAGATCCATCATTGTGTTGGTGATTGTCATTCATCCGGGTAAGCTTAGAGAAGTTGCTTTTATGTTCTTGGATGTGGTTGATATGTCGTGTTATTAGGTTGGTCTTTTCATTTTCTCAAATTTAGGCATATCGTTCTAAGCTTTTATACACCTCACCGGAAGGACCTATTAGCATCATCATTGTCCTTGTTGCTTTTATATTGTCATTAAAACCTTGTCCAGATTTCACATTTCTTGGTAGCCCTTTGTTCTTGTTAGCTCCTTTGGTTATATCGCTAACCTCGTGAATTCTACCTCCGACCTTGGCACTCTCGACCTCTCCCGCTTTCTTCTTAATCATAAACTTACTTTTTTAGACCTTGATTTCAACCCCACTTGCAATGGCTTGGTTCACATTTTTCTCTTCTATATTCGAACATCGCCACAGGGAGTTCCACATGATATTGCTCGTGCTTATAGCGTATAGGCATGGTGGAGGCAATGCCTTATATCTATCTAAGATCGATCCTTCACGCGATAGTACACATTCTCGCCGTGGGGGAGCCTCTACAGCCGCAACCCAGTGGAGTTCCACAGATGCCGCTTTTCGCTCATGGCGCGATGACACCATCATCCGCTCACTTTTACCACGTGATTCGCGACTTTACTCAACATCCGAGGTTTCGCCGGGCTTGGTTTATAAATAAGAAAGTTCTCCTCGTAGTCGATCGATTTTTGTGTTCTTTGTGCCCCCGCAAAACTCAATATTAAAGAAGAGGAGGTTAACCTCCCCCTCAAGTGGGTTATGATGAAGATAAACATACGAGACCCCTGATTTAACGATTAATAATAATCCTCTTTAGAACATGCAGCAAGTGGGCTTTGCAATGGCACCCAACTCCAAGTAATTCAAGCAACAAAACGAATCCTATATGCAGGTCCATCGCGGTCCATCCAGGTCTATGCAGGTATTCAAATCTCCTCTTGCAACAGACCCATCAACGTCAACGTCTCTCCTTATTCTGGTAAGAGCCTTTACTTTAAAATTTCCGTTGCCCAAGTACAGCAGAAGCTAGAAGGCGCTCTAGTTTGTTTTGTTCGGCTTTATCCTGATCTCCATTTTACTACCCAGCATTTGTTTGGAAGACCTTCCAGAGTTTAATTGGCTGGACAAAGGGCTCAAGGTTGCTGAGGTTTTGCAACTCCAGGGTGGACTATGGTTCCCGTAGCCAGAGATCATGTCTATTGCATGTTACAAGAGTGCACCAGACTGCAAAACCTTGAATTTGGCAGGCAACTGCACTTCCTTATGGTCTATAATGGTCTTGATTCGGTTGCCGCCTTGGCAGACCACATCATCCGTCTATTTAGTGGCAAAGGAAATGTGTTTGAAGCTAACCAAGCATTTAACAAGGTTGCAAATCCAACTCAGTATACATGGAGTGCTTTTGCAAGGGCCCAAGCTAACCTGGGTGAGGGTGCATTGCCCTTGGAATTTTATGATAAGATAGGAGCTTATGGTAAAAAGGACAATGAGTACATTTGTGTTGCTCTTCTGCAAACATGTGTTGCAGCATCAATACTTCACTTGGGAAGATGCATTCATGAGTATATCATTGAAGTTGGCCTTAATTCTAACGTCGTTGTAGAAAATACTATTATAGACATGTATATTAAATGTGGAAGTTTAGAAGAAGCATCTCGACTTTTTCAAGAACTTACAAAAAGAGATATAGTCTCATGGAATGCAATGATCTCCGGTTATGGCCAACGGGGTGATGGCTTACAGGTTCTGCATTGTTTCGATATCATGCAGTATGAGGGAATAAAGCCAGATTCTATCACCTTCTCGAGCATGTTTAAGGGATGTGCTGTTCTAGGTGCAACAGAATATGGCAGGTATGTCCATCAACAAATGATTAAAACTCAACTCCCATTCAATTTGATTGTGAGTAACAGTCTTGTAGACATGTATGCTAAATGTAGAAGTCTAAAGGAAGCATGGATGGTCTTTAGTGAACTGCCAACACGAGATCTTGTGTCATGGAATATAATGATTTCGGGATATGCTCAACATCATGAAGGTTTCTTTGCTCTAAATTGTTTCAGAAACATGCAGCAGGAAGGCATAAAACCAGATAGTGTCACATTCTTGTGTGTCCTATAGGCATGTGCTAGCATAGTTCTGCTGGAATGGGGCAGATATGTTCATGTAAAAATCATTCAGTCTGGACTTGAATCTGATACTTTTCTGGGGAGCACACTAGTTGACATGTATTCTAAGTGTAGTAGCTTAGATGAGGCAGGTAGAATATTTGACAGATTGCAAAAAAAGAATGCAGTGTCATGGAATGCAATGATTGGTGCCCTTTCCCAACATGGGAAGGGGCTTGTTTTTTAGAATATTATGAAAACATGCAGCACAGTGGGATAAATCCAGATGCTGTTACATATCCTAGTATCTTGAAAGCATGTGGCATAGGTGCCATAGAACAAGGTAGGTATATCCATGAGATGGTAATTGAAAGGGCCTTTACTCTCATTTTTTCGTAGGCAGTGCACTTGTTGATATGTATGCTAAATGTGGAAGCTTGGAAGAGTCAGGAAATTGTTTTCAAAGATTGCAAACTGCAGATGTAGCCTCCTGGAATACCATGATTTCTGGATATGCACAGCTTGGGGATGCAAAGCTGGCAGTGCAGTGTTTTGATTCTTTGCACAGTAGTGGTATGAGGCCAGATAATTTTACTTTTACTAGTCTTCTTGATGCCTGCAACCATGCAGGCCTTGTAGAAGAAGGTCATGCGTATTTTACATTGATGGCAAAGTCTTATGATATAGAACCAAATATATTTCACCTCAATTGCATGGTTGACCTTTTGGGTCGTTTTGGAAGTTTTAAAGAAGCAGAAGATTTAATAAGAACCTCTGTACAACCTAATATTGCTAGCTGGAGGGTTTTGCTTACTGCTTGTGCATTGCATGCAAATATGCAGCTTGGAAGAAGATGCTTTGAGGAAATCTCTCATTTGGAATTCTCTTGTTCTCAAGAAAAGAATACGAATGGTCCAAGTTAATAACACTTAGGCGCTTTATGATGAGATAGGACTGTTACAGTTTTTAGTTTCCAAACATAAGTTGATTACATGCCTAAGGAAATTCATTCCAACATTAAGGCCTCCAAAGATTGGATTAAAAATTGGATTACATGCCTAAGGACAATCAATTCATTCCAACATTAAGGCCTCCAAAGATTGGATTAAAAATTGGAATAAGAATCTACATACCAAGGAAAAAAAGATCTTCCGAGTTCAAATGAAGAATGTTAGACTCCTCTTGCAAAGTGATCCATTGAACTCTGATCTTCACCATTTAGAAAACAATCTTGAGATGTCCATTTTGAATATTGAAGAGATTGAAGCCAAAGGTGTTGCCGTTAAATCTAAAGTTAAATATCATGCCAATATGGATTCTAGTAATTCTAGATTCTTTTTTAGGAAAGCTAAAAATAGGCTTCTTGAAATCAAATTTCTTCCATTAGAGATGACAAAGGCTCCATGATTGTTGATTAAACATATATTTCTACCTTCTTTGTCTAATATCCCAACATCTCAAGACTATCATACGTCTGCAGATATTGAGAGGCTGCCTAGTGAAAATGGGATCCTTGCCACTATCTATAGCATGCCAAAAGGAAAAAGTCCTGGGCCAGATGGTTTGCGTCCTGAATTTTACACTCGTGTTTGGGATATTATGAAATCATACATGCAAATGGTTCATGGCCTTTGGAATTGCCATCATCTTCATCGTGCTACATCCTCTGGTATGATCACCTTGACCCAAAAATAGATAATCTTGAAACCTTCTCTGATTATAGGCCAATTTCTTTTTTAATCTTGATAGTAATACGCTTGCTACTCTTTTTTTGTTTGGGTCCCATAGGCCAATTGGTCTCCGTGGACCATAAAAAATCTATTCTATTCTATTCTATTCTTGATCAACTCTACCTATAAGCTATATACTAAGCTAATTGCCAATAAAGTCAAGGGCCATCTGAACAGGTATCAGCTTGAATCAGTTTGCTTTTCTACCAAACAAATACATCCTAGATAATTATATTACAGTTATGGAAGTTCTCCATTGGAACAAAATCTCCAATCCAAAATTGTATCCTTCTCAAGCTTGATTTCTCTAAGGCATTCGATACCGTTAGACGGAATTTTTTGGAACTTGCTTTAATAAAAATTGGTTTCACTAATAAGGTCATTCAGTTAATTTTGGGCCTTAATTCGAGATCTCAATCTACCATCCTTATCAACAGTTTCCAGGTTCCTTTTTCCCTCTTGCCGGAGGTGTAAGGCAAGGATATCCCCTTGCACTCTATCTATTCATTGTTGTGACAGAATCATTAACAAGGGATATAAATTATCATATTCTGGCTGGCAACATCACTTGTCTTATGCTTTTTGATAATGTCTCTAAGTTGAGCATCCTCTAATATGTTGATGATTCCTTGCATACGACATACACAAGAAGGAAGTTGCTCAGGGTTTCAGCCCTGCTCTTTTGCTCATAACTCGGGATTCCGGTGTCAGATTCAGGTGTTCTTGGGCTCGTTGGAAAGCTTATCGAACGAGCTTTCCGTCGGTGTATGATTTGTATGGTGTTTCCCCTGTTTTAGTCGACGGAATCCACCTGACAGTCCCGGCCCTCTATGGCCACCCCTGCAGCATGCATGCGCTGAAGAAAAGAGCTCCGCAATTTGGATACCTCGGCCCCCATCGAAAGCGGTATATCACAGCTGAGGCAATCGTGGGTTGTACAGAACAGCCGGTTCCCTCCAGTGCTAAGGCAAGCTTGGAGGCATCACGACAATTTGCCGGGGTCGCTCAAGAAGCAAATTTCTCCAATGTAGGAGCCAATTTCCCTTGTGGAAGTTCTACTTTGGGATTATGATTGCGTGGGAGCCCAAAAGGCCGATGACCGATAAGAGAGGAGATACAAGCAACAACGCAGCCTAGTCACTTGAGATGGGGCACCGCTGGATAAGGTCCACCAAAGAATGGATGGAAGACATGGCTAAAGCACGGGCCGACATGAAGGGGTTGCTCCAGCCAGACACAAGTCACAAGCATGGCTGGTCGGATAGATGCTAAGGAAAAGGATGTGGAAGCGGCGCGGGCGTGCTCCAATTCCTTGATGAAGCAAAGGTAGACAGCAGAGATGTCGAAGATGCTCACATATAGAGAACCATATGGCCCACTTGCAAAGAAGAGATGCAGACCTCCGAATGGAGGTGCAACGAGTCCGAGTACACCACGGCCGTCGCACCAAAGACTCCCATACCGCAGGGCCGAGGTGGCTCGTGGAATCAAAGGGGTACTTCGTGAGGAGCAAGACATCCGTGCACGCCACCAACCTTATTGTGCGGGATTGCCGAGGAGCAAGGCGAGGATTTGCTGTGTAAGCTTACCACCACGGGTACTTGCAAAGCTCCAATTACAAAGATTTGGTTATCAAGAGTCCAATCGTATCTGAGGACCGAGCATGAGACCCTCGCTAGTTAAGTTTGCGCCTTGGATTGGGAGGCAAAATCTTTGTTGTTGCAACGCACCGGCCGCTTGAAAGGTACGCCCATATACCGATCCGGATCTCACGCCACCGCAACAACCCGAAAGAAGCCAAGAGTTGGTCAAGATAAGAGAGATTCGACAAGCCGAGGGGCTGCTGGTTTGGTTAATGGCAAGATGAAGGTATATGTGCCTCCTCGCCGACATAGCCATGGAGGCAAAGATTCCCACGGAACAAATACCGCCCGCACGCGCGAGCGGTCCAGGGGCATCGTGCCAGGCAAAGGAGGGGGCGGATTGAGGCCTTCCACCATCGCAAAGACATCCATCGTGGTCCCGCGAGCAAAGCGCCTGAAAGTTATTCCAACCACGCCAGCCGTCCTCGCACTCGATGATGGGTCCACAAATTGGTCGGATAGGGAAAGTGTCTTCGATTCTTTCCCGGAATTGTAGGGGCTTCCCGTGGCGTATGGGGCGTGGGCTTGAATGGGATCGCGACAGACATGGACATCGCCTTCCCCGCAGGAGACATGGGAGTATGAAGGGCATCGATTGCCGACATTCGAGGATATCGGCATTTCTCACTTGCTAATGAGCGCCATGGCAGACGCGGGTACGGTGGAGTGGCTTGCTACTTTAGGGATGCCTTAGCATGCAAGATCACACTTCAGAAGTCTGATGCATTTAATCGCTACATGTGGGTAATGGTATTAGAGCCCGGTCATGTCCCATTGTTTTCTGCTAGTGCTACATTCCCCATGCAAAAAGCTCTAAGTTCTACCAGTACATGATGCGTATTACCTATGTCCGATGCCGATAGGGATCCGCATGATGACATAGACCACTATAGACAAAGCCAGGGACACGGTGTTTTGCTTGGAGATTTCAATGCTCGTACGACGCAGTTGCAGTCGGTGACCTTCCAAGGTGACGATAATGCTGATCCGCTTTGGCTTGAGACAGCCGCTATTCAAAGATACACCTACGGCTCCCGTGATATGGTGGCTAGACCATTTGGCGTACCGGGTCCAGCCTGCCGTGTTTTTGATATGGTAATTTGTAATGGTATGCAGCCCGATGGCCACACTCGGGGTGTTACTTGCGTGAGTGATAGGCGGGATGGGGAGCTAGTGTGTTGGATTACCTTCGCCTCCCCCCTAGCGAAGACTTGACATGGTTACACACTTCCATTGGCACAAGCACGAGGGATGAGGAGGCTTTGTCGATCACTACCCGCTTTATGTCACGCCCGAATTGGGAGCACTCAATAGTGGAGACACCGCAAAGGGGGCATGGAGGGTTACCGCATACATCCCACGCTATCGGCTGTGATGTGATGAATCGTGTTGGTGCGGGAGTTACAGGGGTTTGATAGCTTCTACACACTGCAAGACAGGTGTGCATGGCTGGTGAGGGCGCTGCTTGCACCTGCTGAGGCTTCCTTTGCAGTGAAGGGCCCTCCAAGGAGGGACACCGCACATTTTCCCCGAGAACCCGCGGGTTTGATGTCGATTGCAAGGCTCTAAAGAGCCAGCCGCGCTTTGGTCATAGATCCACGCTTTGCGCCACAGCCCCCGCAAGACTATAAGCTCTTCCTAAAAGCCAAGAAGGGGAGATACATGGCGTAAAACCCGTGAGCTCGCTTGACATGCTTATGGCAGAGCCAAAAGCTTTTTGGCGTAAGGTGTTATACAAGAAGCGCCAGTAGGTGGCTGGTAATGTAAGTGTGGAGCAATGGATGCACCGCTTGCAGGAGTTATATGACCCCCCAGGAGCTAATGCCGGGTCCCAGATCGTAGGAGAGGTGCCGCACCACGCGGAGATGTGTCCGCCAGGGTCTCGTGCATCCGGGCGAATGGCAAGGCAAAGGATTTACAGGGGCCGCAAGCCGAAGCCGCTTGAAGTGGGGTGGCCCATCTGTGGTAGGGCCCCCGACGGTGATCATTAACCGTGCTCGAGCGAGGGGCCTCCCGTGAGTGGATGGTTAGTAAGGTTGTTCCCCGCTCATAAAGCCGGTAATATCTGGGATGAGCGCTACGATTACCGGATGATTATGGTAAGCTCGGCCGCTTGCAAAGCCCCCGGCGGGGTGGTGGAGAAGAAACTCACTAAGGGGCCGAGGAGGCGTGGGTGCGGGCAATTGGCCAGCAAAGCTTTCTTCCACCTCACCTCCACCACCATATCTTCACTTTGAGAGTGTTGATGGAGGCAAGCCGCAATGCCGCCGAGACTTGTATTGCCGCTTTGTAGATTTTAAGATCGCATATGATATCGCCCCCGAGACATGTTGTGGCAGAGGTTGCAAGAATTGGCGAAGTTCCACGTGAGTTGCGTAATGTGGTGCACCACCTTTATGATGGGATTTATGCCGCTTTGCCTTATGAAGATCGGGCGGTAGCTAGCACTATGGGAGTTAAGAGCTGCCCGCTGTCTCCAACGCTTTTGGGTTGTACATTGATAGCTTGGAGACGGGATGCAAGACCATGGGGGAGCCGAGGTGCAATTATCTGATGCGACTCAGTGGGCCAGCTTACTATATGCGATGATGTAGCTTTGCTAGCCCACACGGCCGGCCAATCAGATGCAAAGAAGATTTGGATGCCCTCGGGGTTCCGTGGGGCAACGGAATGACAAAGGAACTTGCACAAAACTAAGCTTCTCGCGATCCCGTCTCGCAAACACCCTATCCCTGAGTTATATTACAGGGGACAGAAGTGGAGATGGTGCGAGCTTCAAGTATCCGGAATTGATTTCACTACTAACATGCCGTGGGATGAGTGTGTGGAGAGGAGAGCCGGTCGCCGTGGAAGGCTTTATATGCAAAGGCAAAACGCGCGGTTGCTCTGATAGATCTCTGTGGATCGGGCGAGGAGAGCACACCGCTTAGAGCTTTGGTCGGTTTCTGCTGCTATATGGGGTGGAGGTTTGGGGCCCAAAGAAGCTTAGCAAAAAATACATGGGATAGGTTGGAAAGGGTGCGTAAAGCTTTCTTGACATATAGCTTGGGAGTGAAGGACACCGCATCAGACGATTTTTGTTGTATGAGATCGGGGTTCGCCTTTACAAAGATTCACTATCTTGCCAGGCATCTTACTTGCTTCCATAAGGTGGATGGGATGGATGAGCATCGCTTGCCCCCACAGTGTTGGTTGTTAATCTGAGGGCCCCAGTGAAAGAGGGTATGGCACGAAAATCGTAAGGGATGGTTTAGGAGGTGGTCTATAGATTACCAAATGGATGGTGGCACCGGCGCATTCCCGATGCTGAGAATGGGCAATTGGATGCGGGCTATGCCGCCACCCCGCGGGATGCCTCTACTCTTGCAAAGCCCAAGACGAGCACTATCACGCTTCGATTAATCCCGCCTTTGAGCATGGACCCCATCGGTTTTGAAAGCACACATCTCGAAGAAACGGAGAGCTATTGCTGCCATAAGGACGGGTTCCCATTACCTCGAGAATTGAAACAGTGTTTGGGGGTGAATGGCGGCACGGATCCCCGGGGAGGAAAGGATATGTCGTTGTTGTGAGATGCACGGATAGAGGATGAGCACCATGCCCTCCAAATGCAGCCCCAAGATATGCCCATGTCCGAAAGCAAAGGCACACCGATCTTAGATGCTTCCACACACCGCTACATCGCCATTGCATCACCTATGGTAGTAGCGGTGAGCTTACATCCCGCAGATTTCGGTGCCGACTTGCTCTTCCTCGGGGCATGGTATTTGAGAGCCTACCGCTAGGGTTTTTCCTCCCAAGTGGGGGTTTTTCATCCCAAAGAGTAGGGTTCTACTTTGTCATGCCATTACATTCTTTGTTTTTGGTGTTGGGGTTTTTGGCTTTTTTGCCTGTTCTCTGCATGTACCGTCTCATAGGCCTCTGGCCTCCGTGGACGTTAAAATAAACTTCCTTCCTTCCTTCCTTCCTTCAACATCCTCAAAAATGATTTAAGAAACATTGATCTTTCTTCATGTTGTCAAGATTTTTAGTGCAACCTCTGGGATTCATCTTAACATGAATAATGCCTCGTCATTGGTGATCTGACTCAGCAGGATATTCTTGAAATTAATTGCATCACTCCTGCTCAAGCAACTACTCTGCTTGGTATGCCACTTTACTTAGATGCAAGTCTAAAAGGTCTTTGGTCCCCTATTGTATCCAAGATCAAGAGGAAATTAAATAACTATGGTAATTGCATATCTCTTGCGGGCAGAACTAATGGTGTTTTCCTTCGTTTCATCGAATAGAAGGAAAACAAACTTCTCAAACTATGGAGGTCGTTATGCATTTTAGTTATTTTTGTCTTTGTCCTTCTCATGTCCTATTTAGTTCCTTCTCGTCCCTTTTTTTCCCATCAGCTTTCGTGCATCTCCCTTTGGCTTCATGATGTTGGTAGATTCTCCTTAGGTTTAGTGTGGACGGATTTTGGTCCAGAAATTCTAGTCTGGAAGAGTTTCTGTCTTACACAACAGCCCATCAATTCTCTCTCCGTGTCTTTTGTACTGCCCAAATATTTTTCCCTTTTGCTTTTCGTACAACAATCCCTTGCCTGCCAGAGTTTCCTTTGTTTTTTAGTTAAAGCTTGTTGCGCATCGGGCTTATTTTTTCCTTATTTCCTTTGGTCGTTGCTGTTGCATTTATTGTATGCTATGGCTCTAAAGCCTAGTGCTAAACTTAAAAGGAAGCAGGCCGATTCTGAACAAGTTCCAGCATGGCTTGAAGCTATGGAAAATAGGTTTGAGACTAAGTTTCATGATATGAATGGCTCCAAGGATGATATCATTATGGCTTTGGAATCCAAAATCTCTGCTTTGCAAGAGGAGATCAAACATAGGAGCAAGAAAGCAAGAGCTCATGTCTTGAAGTATCGTAAGATATCAAAGAGTTTGATTTCTTGAGTCAATTGGAGGATTTGTTTGCAGATTTAGCACACCATTTGCAATTGCACGTGTCTCTGGACGCAGTAGCAGAATCCATCATTGATAAAGGTAACTTTCTAATTTCTAACATACAGAATTTAATTTGCATCAGAGATAGGGAAGGTCCAAGAGTTGCAGAGTACTACGAAATGGGGGATTTAACCCTTTCTCATGTGGAAAATGGCCTTGAAATGGGGATTTTACCCTTCTGATGGCTTTGGCTTGTTATTCTTTTTCGTTAGATCTGTGATAAGTCTGTTCAGAAGGTTAAGGATGCTTTGTCCAAGATCGAGGATGCTTTGTCCATGATTAAGACACTTGTTTATGGAAGGAGTAATTTGAGTGAGCTTAAAATTTCTTGTGGAAATTTTGAGCTGACCTGGTGGGTCACGAGCGGCGGAGCTGCGAGTGGCGCCGCTTAAATCTGCTCAAAATTTCCACAAGAAATTTTATGCTCACTCAAATTCTCCAACGAAATTTTAACCACCATCAAATTTTGAAGAGATCTTGGCTGTTCTTGAAGAAATCTTGATATCTGCAGCAGTCTTTTCCTGTAAGCTTTCTAAAGTTTGTCATTGAATTTTTCTTCACGCAATCGATTCAAATCGAAAAACTTCGCCAGTCATTAGCAAAGCAGAGCATTTCTTGGTGATGATGACGATCGAATGCCGAATGAGTCGCTTGTTGGGCTTTCAGAGCCAAATCGACCCTTCTAGGCTTGATTCCAGGTATATTTCAAAGCCAAATCGGCCCTTCCAGGCTTGATTCTGGATAGATCTATTGCTTTTGCACTTAAGGGTTCTGAAGATGGAGCATGGAAGAAACGGTACACAGGGCTGCCAGATTCAAGGCCAAATTCAAGACGGATGGGCGTTGGGAAGAAATAGAGTATGGAGCGGCGGAAATAGAGTGGAGGCAAATACCAAAAATGGACGTAACTTCAACAGAAGTTTTAAGCTTTTTAAAAGTCACAAATAATGACGAAATTTGATGGTGGTTAAAATTCCATTTTTGGATTTCCCATTTGTTGGGTTTTAATTTAATAAGGTTTCTTTTGTTGCATAGAAGCAAAGCTTCAAAGGAAGCTTACAGGATATTTTATTTTACCTGAGTTTTTCTCAAGTTAATCTGTTTGTTGTCTTGTCCTTGCATATGTCTACCTAGCTGCAGAATGTATTTAATTGAGTTTAATCCTTACATGTGGCAAATATTGTCTGGGCTACCTCGACTGCAAGAAGATGCCAGTCGATTTCAACACCTGTGTTTGATTGCTAGCTGTATTTTCATAAACCGAACCCAAATTGAACTATGTATGCTTGGTTTTATTGTGATCCCTGCCATCTAAACCTACCTGGGCTGAACCGAAGCCATGATCGAATTAGGACGTCGAACGAAAGCCAAGATTGTAGCTGATCTGAAGCCATGATAGTATTGCGGATTTAGGGCCCATCTGAAGCTAAAAGCTTAACCTAGTTCCCGATAATATGCCATCATAGCTTTAAATACATCTAACTTTTTCTGTTTCAAAATACCTTCTATTTCTGCCTTATATAATTTGACATGTCTCTGCCTTATTTAGCTCCAATATAAAATATATGTTGGCTATTGGGGCATACTGCTATCGTTTTCCATAATACTGATTATATTAATGAGTTTCTTTTTCCCATCGAGTTTTAGCTAGTTGCGTCGTTTAGTTGTTTAGATCAATGTTAACCGAATAAGGTCATTACAATTTTTGAATGGTTTGGTTTTTTGCTAGTGATACGTGGTTATTGGCTCAATGCACTTTATTTTATTTTATTTATTTAATTTTTTTTTTTTTGGGGGGACATATAAGATTCCCCGATGTGCCAAATAAAGTTAATAAACAAAATGGTTGCTTCTACATTAAAGTTAATACCTCACCGATAAGACGAAACCCTCGCATCAAGACATCTTTGTATTTTCCTTATACCATTTACCTTGCTTTCGGATTTGAGTTTTGAAGTGTGTAACCTTTTATTTTCTATCCAAGGTAGGCCTTTTTTCATTGATGAACTTACGACTTTTCTTTCATTTGTCTTTACTTAACTAGTTACTTTGCTTCTCTCCCTACCTCTTTTTCAGCATTCAGCATTCTTGTCCATGTGTAACGTAGTAGTTCTAGAAATGGTGTTTTCCTTCGTTTCATCGAATAGAAGGAAAACAAACTTCTAGAACTATGGAGGTAGTTATGCATTTTAGTTATTTTTGTCTTTTTCCTTCTCACATCCTATTTAGTTCCTTCTCGTCCCTTTCTTTCCCATCAACTTTCGTGCATCTCCCTTGTGCTTCCTGATGTTGGTTCCCACCCCCCACTCTTTTTTCCAATTGTGCCTGATTGAGGCCTTCATGCCTGGTGGAGGCCCTCGTGCCTGGTTGGAAAGCTTTGTGTCTAGTTGAGGCCCTCGTGCCGAGATGGAGGCCCTCGTGCCTAGATGAGCCCTAGCGGCTTTTGGTTCATGTTTTTGTGTATTTGTGAGCGCAATTTTCCTATAATTTGGCATTTTTGGATAAGATGTTGAATTCTAGGCAAAATCCAAGATTTCTAACTTGCTTTCAAATGTATCGGTCTGGGTTATAAGGAGATGCCAGAAGCATAGCAACATTCTTGTCCATGTCTAATGTAGTAGTTCTAGAATTATAGCAAACACTATAATTGATAGTTCACATATTTACTTTTCCTCGGCACTCTTAGCTCCCAAATGTATCTACTAACAGTTGGAAAAAATCACTAGAAACTTTAGCCGGGGAAAAAGTCAGAAAGTAAACTGGAACACAGTGGCCAATTGTAAATCCCAAAGTGGTATTGGATGCAAGAATTTACTTATTCAAGGTTATGCCCTAGCTGGCAAAGATGTTTGGAGAACTCTTTATCAGGATCTAAACCCTGCAGCTTCTTTTATCAAGTACTGGATTTAGGGAAGTCATATAAAAGGTATCCTTCGATTCCTCATAATTTGCCTTCATCAGCTTTTTCAAACATTAAGTCTTCTTTTAATACATCTTCTTTTATGAGGAATTTGATTCTTGCTTCGAATCATGTCTCCAAGGCTTTCTCTCATAATGCTACAGATTTCTGGCATGTGGGATACTAGTATTTTTTGGAATCCCAAGCTTTCTTTCAGAGATGATATCTCTTTGGCTATTAGACACCCAAAAATTTATATAAAGTGGATTTTGGATTAATGATTGATGGACTGCATGGACAGTTTTAAATGCAAAGATTGGTGGAACATCCTCTAATAGGTTGATTTTCAAATGTAGAATTAATAAAGTAGCTAATATCAATCTCAGTAGTAGTGTAGAGACAATAGACTGGAATTTGAATAATAAATTACAGTACAAAGTTTCTAGCATGTACAAGCATCTTGCTTGTCCATGTCAAGCATCCAAAGCCAATATATACTAGAATATTCTTGCAAAACTCCAAATAAGGTCTTCAAGGATGCTTGGAACTCCTATACTCCCCCAAAGTTGAATTAGTTTATATGACTTCTAGCAAACAAAAGCTTGCCCAACTTGGAAACTTTCCATAGGCATCATATCAGAAAATCAAATTCCATCACATATAACTGGTTCTATAGTAATTTTAATTATGGTCTAACTGCTCTCTGGAATATTTGGAGGCATAGAAATAGACGTCTTCGTGGTGGCCATAAACTTCATGCATTTGTCTTAAACTTAATTCATGTATGATATTGAGTTAGCTGCCATTGCACACAAAGAGAAATGTGTCCAAAATATTTATGATCCAAGTGGAATGAATGGGGAGCTTTTCATGTTTTTATTACTTATTGAAGCTAAACAGTCATTTACTTATTATTAATACTGATTCTTTTCTTCTTAGATTACCTTCATAATTGCTCTGGAAAACTTGACACCATTTTTTATATTCAAGAAGCAACATTATATTCAAGTCACAGTATCAGAGATACAGTTATTTATGATGACAGCTATTGAATAGAAATTCTTAGGGGCAAATTATATGAATGGTTACATCAAGTCCCACAAACTGAGATAGAATGGCCTACAAAGTTCTGCAAAGCTACATACAGAATGATCATACTGTTGGAGATAAATAACAGGCAGATGACATTGCAATCCTAACAGACTGCTTGAACTCTTGATTGAATAGAATAGAATCTTGATTGAAGATTGGATTCCATATGCTACTTCACTCCCGACTTCTCTGAACAATGCCCCTCTCTCAAATAAATATACAATCAAATTATCAATTTGCCCTACACACCAAACTTAATTACTAAAATACCCCTACCAAATTTAATTACTAAAATACCCCTACATACTATACACTACATTTAACACTAGAGTCGTCACATGATGTACCAGAAAAGGTGCATTTGCACTGTTCGCGTTAAAATTCACATAAAATCAGGGGTTCAATAATCAGTCAAACCCTTCTTATATGTTAATATATGGCAGTCATGTTGCATGGGAAAAATACCTAAAAATCTATTGGTCCCCATTCATGAGAGTTACACTTAGGTAAACCCAAGGGGGTCAAGTCTGTTTCACTACATGTTTAGATAAAGTAAAACTGTCTCGGCAAGACAATTTTTATGATTTTTTTCATTATTTTCGTATTTTTCTACACGAGTTAGAGAGTAAGACACAAAAACTGCACCTCAATCCGAGGTCTGAGAAAGGAGATAGGGTTGTTTGAACATGACAGGGTCAAAACTGCTGCTTGTCTTCTGTGAACCAATACTGGTTTCCAGAAAGCTGTTCCCAAATCAAATCTCTAACTTTTGTAGGAAAATGAATTTTGACCCAAAATTTTGAATATAAGTATCAGACAAATTGCTTTATCTAAGAAAAATGTCCATTAGCCTTGATGATGAGGTTTTGATTTTCTTTTATTTTGTCAATTACAAGTGAATGAAAACTTATGTCTATATAGGAGTAAAATGATTCAAAGTCATCCTCAAAAACAACAACTGCTTTTGGCAATTTACCCAAGTACCTGGACAGAGTTACAAGGTCAGGCTTTTCATCTAGCAGCAGGGTGGTTGCTTTGGACTATCTGGAAAAGACGAAGATTGGTAATCTTCAAAGGTCTGGATGTGGCAGATAATCGTGTTCTCCAAGAAGCTCAAGGTTACATTGTAAAGTCGTATCATTGTTCTTCACTTGCCCCTCGCAAGAGGCGATTGATTTTTGAGGAGTATTTGGATGTGCACTCTTATGCTTAGGCAGGTTGCTTCACTCGGTGGGTCTCTGCTTATCCGCTGAGATTTTATTCCTGTCTCTGCATTTATACTTGTATTTGACTATTTGATTGAATAATCTGACGTCCTTCAACAACAAAAAAAAAAAAAAAAAAAAAAAAAAAAAAGTCATCCTCAAAAAAATCACATTATGAAAGGTTACCACGATATGGAATCATCCCAAAAACAAACACGTAAAAAAAGCATAGCGTTTGTTTTCAAGAAATCAAGAAAGGTTCGTATTATCCGAGACCATTACCGGTCCACCTTCTTTTTAAAATTAAGAACTCCCTCATGTTAATCAATTTCAGTTTCAATTGCGGGATATAAGCACCTCATGAGTTACTCTATTTATTAAAAATAATCAATGCCCCTGATCTTGAGGTTTAGCATAAACTTTCTAGTGTTCATTCCATATCTGTTAGAGTACGCGTTCCATGGATTTCATAAACCTATGTATTGAATGGTGAACTCAAAATTCTCAAGTTGTGGAAGCAATGCAAAAGAATGAAAAACAAATATAAAAAGCTAGAACTATGAAAAATAAAGATAGACTGCTATGTCTGTTTCCCATAACCCGATTGGGTTCCGTGGACGTTAAAATTTTCTTCCTTCCTTCCTTCCTTCCTTCCTTCCTTCCTTCCTTCCATTGCTGGTCCGCATGGCTTATGATCATTCAAGAAGCCAGAACATCCTCATCTTAATTAGTTGGTTGCTAGAATTGCATTATTTAATGGTAAAATTGCATTATTTAATGGTAAAGTTGAAGCACAAGCAAACTGAACCTATATGAATCTCCACTCATCCTTCCAAAAATTATGTTAGAGAAGGTAGAAAATCACCATATCATTGTATAAGTGACAAATGAACAATAAATAAAATTGGTAATCATAATTAGAGAGATTTAATTCTATGCCCAATTTGTTAATTGTGGACCATAATGGTCCATGCCCATTTATATTCAAATCTTACATATAGTAGTATGTTATTTTTAACATCAAATTGGAGATCTATGTTGCCAATGAAGCTTGAACCCATAAAAATTATAGTCTATCATGAAAGACAAGCTAAAGTTACTATTATTATACCTAAAGTAGGAACTCTTAAGCAAAGAAACACACGTACTAAGTTTATGATAGTAAAAATAAGAAGATTTCATCGTGTATTTTGCACTAAGACGATACAAACTATATTTTAAACTTCTATTAGATGTTTAGTAATCATGAGTTGAAAAGAATGCTATCTTGCTTTTAAAATATGGCAAGCCTAAGTACAAACCGTAAATGGTCCATGTCTATTTTAAATCAAATCTTGTACATAATATGTTACTTTAACATGAAATTCAAGATCTATGTTGCCAAGGAAGGGTGACATTCATAAAAAAATATTGCCTACCATAAAAGATGAGTTTTTGTATTATTACCTTAGCTAAACTCTAATTTTGTGTAGTGGCAACCACTTCTAAATGTAAAGAATACATGGTTATTCACCATATTTAAGTTCATAAAATTCTTTATTATGAATGTATAAGTGGAATGAATGGAGTGCATCATTTATTGTCCTTAGAAAGCTTATATATGAGTTTAGTTAAACCACGCTAGTTCTATTTTTTGTCCCGATTCTCAGATTTAATCTTCTTTAGTGAAAATTGAGATCAACATGACTTATAGACACTTCAAAAAATTATTGGACTATAGCTCTTAGAGTTGATGCCTTTATGGCCGCAAGTCTTACGTCAAAACTTGTTATAGTAAAGGAGAAACAATTCACAACCCCAAACAAAATTTTTTGAGCTAAAATGGTTTGACGACTTCATATAATGCCATCTAATAGCAATCTAAACATGAAAACATGCAAATCAACATGTTTTATCATAAAACGCCAATTACTTTCAATTTTAGAAACGTTTGGACCCCTTTATGCTAGAAAGTTTGAAGAATGCGCTTCACGCCCCGACGAAAACTGCTGAATTCAATGAGGTTTGGGCAATCACCACAACATATCAGTAAATCTATTGGTCATGAAATTCTCCATGGCCATAAAGAATCAGGTGAAGATTCCAAAAGTGGTGGTATCTTGTGAAATGGAAATTTCTCTTGTTAGATACCTGGGTTTAAGTGGCAGAGGGTATGCTGGACCAATTCTGGTGGATGAACCCAGAATAGTTCCAGGAACAACTCTAGTGTTAATTACCAAAATGCCATTACACACTAATTTTGATCAATCTACACCAAATTTAATTACCAAAATGGCCTACACACAAAACTTAACTACCAAAATACCCCGACACAGTCTTATTTTGACACTTATAAGGATCCAATATTCCCTGTGGTTTTAGCGCATGATGATGCTATTGGAGGCATGTTACCACCAGCCACACACAAACCTCCTAGACATCCAAAAATTAAATGCATACGCATAGGAGAAGAAGATATATGCAGACCACTCGGACATTCAAAAATCAAATGCATACGCACAGAAGAAGAAGATGTAGAGGAATAACATTGTGGAAGGTGTAACAGGAACAATGTACGCAGTTGGAGGGCTCCATGTAACAGGAACAATGTACGCAGTTGGAGGGCTCCAGTTCAATAATGATTGTGACTTCTATAATCTCTTCGTTGAATTTAAAGTCCTATTATTGAGGCATTTAGTGTAGATTGTGTAGGATTTGTATGTAAGGGCATTTTGATAATTAAGTTTGGTGTGTAGGGGGTATTGTGATAATTAAGTTTGATGTGTAAGGGGTATTTTGGCAATTAAGTTTCGTGTATAGGGCATTTTGGTGATTAAGTTTGGTGTAGATTGATCAAAATTGCTATGTAATGGCATTTTGGTAATTAAGCTTGGTGTGTAGGGGTATTTTAGTAATTAAGTTTGGTGTGTAGGGGCAAATTGATAATTTGTTTGTATAATTTATTTTATACAGTGTATTTATTTGAGTCAAGGGCATTTTAGTAATTTTGAAACTCATAGGGGCGTTTGGATAATTACATAACCTCAATAGAGGTATTTTGGTAGTTTTCCCTAAGTTTTAAAATAAGGGAAAAACTACAGAATACCATTATGTTTTGACATATTTTCCCACATACCCTTAACTTTTCAAAAATTTATGGAATGCCCCTAATCAACGTACAATGTATTTTGTAGTTTTGATAATTGTTGAAATACCCTTATGTTTTGACATAATTCCTCAAATGCCCTTATGTTTCCTTCAAATTCACAAAATACCCTTGATACCTATAATGTTTCAAATTTCAAAAGTATCAAAATTCACAAAATTCACAACGCAAATTTTTGAGCCTTACTGTGGCTGGAGCTTAAGAATCGATGATGGGTTAGTTGGGTTAGCAGGAATCGAATCCTTGTTCCAGTGGCTTCGCTACAATTGCATGGCAACAGCAATAATCGGCAAAATCAGTGTGAAATCAGGAATTGAATCAGCAATAATTGGCAAAATGCTGGTGCACCCTCCAATCGAACTCTGTACCACCGAAAATTTGCTAGTCTGTAGAGGATCACCGAAAAAGCGACCACCAAAAATTTACTGGTCTATAGCACAAAGCTTTTGTAGAAAACGGCAGGAGCAGAAACGAACCGCTTGCACAAGGGTATTCGGTGAAATATGCAAAACTACGAGGGCATCATGTGATATACAAAATTATACAAAGCCAAATACGTTGACCAGGGGCATTCCATAAATTTTTGAAAAGTTAGGGGTATGTGGGAAAATATATCAAAACATAAGGGTATTCTGTAGTTTTTCCCTTTTAGGAATTACCATATTGCTCTTTTGTAGTTTTTCCCTTTTAGGAATTACCATATTGCTCTTTGGTAGTTTTCCCTAAGTTTTAATAACTACCATATTGCTCTTTTATGTTTCAAAATTACCATATCGCCTTTATATCCATTGTATGAGGGGCAACATGATAATTTTGAAACTTATAGGGCATTTTGGTAATTACCAAAACTTGAAGGAGCATTGTGGTAGTTTTCCCTTGCTTAAAAAAGTTAAGAAATGAAATGGATGTTGCAGTATTATTTCAGGAACCGGATGGAGAATCCTTACCCAGTTTGCGTGACGTATATTATTACACAAAAGTTTCTGGATGAAATCATTTAAAAGGACATTTTATGCATTACTGGATTCACTCACTCCACATATTACAAACAAGAAGAGACATTACTTGGACAACATTGTGCTTATTTCTACATGCATAGAAATAAACAGAATAAAGCAGGGAGGGAACCACAAGAAAAGCAAAACGTCTTCAGGTCAAAGCAATGTAGATTTTCTATTCTCTATAAACAAACAATTCTTATATACTAGTTCTACTTCATGCCTCAGTTCAATCTTTGGTTGGCGAATACAACAAGCGATCCAACACTTTGTAGTTTTAGCAGGTTAGCCCCTTTCAATGCACCATCTTAATCTCACAGTAGCAGTCTGAAAAAATGGAACATGACATCCCACAAAGTACTTAAAAGTATGTATCCAAGAGGGAAGACCATCTTCATTGTAAATAAATCTCCGTTTCTGGTAACTTTATTGCCGCACTTGATTGTGTTGGCTAATGGCTGATTGGCGTGATACATTCAGCACATACATAAGAATTATTAGCTTTCAGAATCCACCATCTGCTTTCTGTTCCATGAATACCCAAATGGCTGGGAATTATTGGGGAAAAAAAATAGTCCAAATAATGAATAAAACAATTACATTAGCAATTCTGGGCTGTTTTCTTTAGTCTCCTGATCGTTTCTTCCTTTGCTCTTGCCATTAGGAAGGAGGTCATAAATGACACTGCATTTCTATGTGGTAATAGGAACAGCAAGGAACTTAATCTGAGGGACCCAACATCTTTTCTGGTACAACCCACTCGTCAAACTCATCCGCAGAAAGAATATTAAGGCTCAGGCATGCATCCTGGGCCATAAAGTCTATCAGCTTCTAGAAAAAAGGTAGGAATTACCAATTCAGGTTATTACAAAACTCATACCTTCAATGTTGTTCCCTCCTTATGGGCTTTCTTTGCAACTGCTGCAGCTTTATCATATCCGATTTTCTAAAGCATTGATGTGACATTGTCAGACCTGAACTAGACATTTAGCACAATTCAACTACCCAAGAGAACTTACCGGATTCAATGAGGTTACCAGCATTAGAGACTATTATGTGTTCAAAAATGAAACACTGCCAAGGTTAGCAAATGTGATGGAACTAGTCAAATTCTTATTTCAAAACGAAACCATGCTTACTTCTCGCAATAGCTTCTCAATTCGTTCACAATTTGGCTTAAGACCCAAGATACAATTCTTTCTGAAAGAGTCGGCAGCATCTCCAAGCAGCCTTAAGGACTGCAAATTTCGGTTTTTCACATCGATGAATGAACTTTGAAACCCTCCTCTTATACATTAAAGCACAATTTTTGTACCTGTAGCAAGTTATCAGCGAGAAGTGGTTTAAAAACATTGAGCTCAAAGTGGCCACTAAGGCCACCAATGGTTATTCCAACATTGTTGCCCATTACCTGCATGCATAAAATGCACATTAGAATGATGAAGGTTATGTGGCAAGTTTCTAAATTACCTTTGCGCAAACCATAGTCAATGCCTCACACTGAGTTGGATTGACCTTGCCCTGAAGAAGCCAAGAGAGGCCATTGTCTTAAATTAGTACAAGACAACCACGTTTATTTTGTTAGGAGGCTTACAGGCATAATACTGCTTCCTGGTTCATTTTCTGGCAAGATTAACTCTCCCAGGCCGCAGCGAGGTCCACTAAAACAGTAACCAGACCATTATCCATAAGCCATATCAACATATAGTTCTAAATATACCTTCCAAGGAGGCGGATATCATTAGCTATCTTGAACAATGATACTGCAACAGTGTTGAGCGCCCCACTGACCTCAACAAATGCATCATGGGCTGCCTGCAAAATTCAGCAAATAGTTATCAGCAGAAGCTGTACGATAACAAGGCACGTTTAGAAGTATATCATGCACAATGTATGTATGAAATAGAAATAGACCACATCAGAAAATATTGTTGCACAGTGTGGACAAACATCAGGTTTATTTCAAAAGATATTTTTGCGCAGTATACATGAAGCATCAAGTTTAGTTTCTCTTTCATAATACTCAAATTTCCCCTATGCATTGCCCGTAAGTTCTCAATGCATTTAGTACTCGCTCACTCGAGAACCACTATGGCTTTAAATGATGCCCCATCTATTTGCCCAAATCTGGCCTTCTTTGTACCATCCTTTTAAAAGTGGAGCTTGACTGGTAATCTATGATTGAGAATCTTCTTAGAAATGTATATGAGAAACTTTCTCCTCCAATTTTGCAAAGATTCAATATCTTACCATTATCTTCTTGCCAAACCTGATCCCCAGATGCCTTTGGCATTTGACCGTTTTTCTTTTTCATAACCTAGCCTAGCTCCGTACTCAAGCTGTCAAAGTTGTGCATCTAAACATGCACCTTGTCTAAAATGTGGGACATGACTTTAGTGAGTGGAGTTGACTTTAATCCCACATTTGCTTTAACTTGGTGGGATAAAGCATGGACAATTACTTTCATGAATAAATTCGCATAACCGGTTTACACACCACAAATGGGACATTCAAGCCTTGAGGGACAGTTAACAATGTGGGCGTGATACGGGCAGGTTAAAGCTTGATGGGAAAAGACTGATTGATATAGCTGAACTGCATTGCTCCTGCGGAAAGATGTATGGTTGAGTCACTTTGCTACTCAACCATCTCCTGCAAAGATAACTATTTGGAACATTGAAGGTTAAATATTGTAAACCTCGATATGCATCGCACTAGCCACATAGAAGGCCAAAAAGCAAGGTGGCAACAA
This sequence comes from Isoetes taiwanensis, assembly GCA_021234155.1. Taxonomy (NCBI): domain Eukaryota; kingdom Viridiplantae; phylum Streptophyta; class Lycopodiopsida; order Isoetales; family Isoetaceae; genus Isoetes; species Isoetes taiwanensis. The sequence continues at coordinate 718,569 of JAJEKV010000220.1, read as the reverse complement.
TATCCCACCAAGGTAACCACTTACCAGATGGTCTCTAATTTTGACTGTTGATCTCATTATTGTAGACCCTAGCCAGCATAGACAATTACTTTAATGAATGAACTCGCATAATTGGTTTAATGAGACATCCAGGCCTTCAGGGATAGTTAACAATGTGGGCATGATATGGGCAGGTTAAAGCTACTCAATGAGAAATGACTGATTGATCATAGAAAATGGCAACAAGGTCGCTCCTGCAGGAAGATGTATGGTTGAGTCACTTTGCTACTCAACAATCTCCTGCAGCAAGATCATTAATTGAATACCATTTACCTTCAGTTTGTCTCAGCGAATTATGACAAGTACAAAAGGCACATTCAAAATCCATGGCCTTATATTTAGTCCTTTGGGTTATCTGCTTTGTAAGTAGACTATAAAGTCTCTACGAGATTGTAAATACGTATTTCTGTTTCTGTTATTATTTCTACCAGTCCAAATGCATTGCCACTGTTAAGCCTAACCGCATATTTGAACGATCTAAAGGTAGAACAGAATTAACTTAATCTGACAGAAGTAAAAGTACCAGTGCTTCAAATTTGTTTTCTGCTGTAACAAAGGGTAGATTTGTCTCGGCAGCCACAGCCTCAGCAATTTTTTTATCAAACCTAAACAAAGAAAAGCAGAATCAGGGAGCCGCAGAATGCACAGAACAATAAGTCCCAAGTATACCCTTTTTTGGTGTTAAGGCCTGTGCCAACAGCTGTTCCTCCTTGTGCTAGCTAAAAGCATGGAAAAACTTCATGTGAGTGCAAACACAACTATTGTCATTTAAAAATGACTCATTGCTTACCTGATAGATTCGAGGAAGTGTTAATTTCACGCGCTCAATCCCATAACGAACCTAGACATATCTTCAGCATAAGTCTAGAGCATGTGAGCATGGAAGCTGGATTAATGCTGTAAGCTAGTAATAACAGTGATAATACAATCAAAACGTGATATCATTTTTCCATAGCAAAGTAATCCCACTGCATAGAGATGAACCAAAGCATATTGGCTCTAGGCATGTCATGCTGTAGCAACATAAATAAAAAATAAACCTGAGTTTCATAGCCACTGAACTCCTGCCCAAGGGTTAGAGGTGTAGCATCTTGTGTGTGCGTCCTTCCAATTTTTACAATGTTCTTGAAATTCTCCACCTATAGATCATAAACAAAGGACTCAGTGCATTAGCAACCAAGGAAAAGGATGGTTCTATCCTAAACTGCAAATAAGCAAATCAGTAACATAACTAATGTACTGGACCTTCAAAGCCAGTGCCTGATGCAGTCCTTGCAAATTCGGTAAAAGCCTTTGATTGATTTCAGTGGCAGCAGCTATGTGCATTACCTGTATAAGTATCTCTATATAAGCATTTCCCTGAATGTGCAAAGGCAACAAAAAAGCTGCCTTTGGAAATTACAATAGAGATGAGACTTGTCTTAATAGCTCTATGTGGCAGGGAATATAAGCAATATGTTACGAATTAAATTATTTCCTTCTGAAGGAAAGGTATTTATATCATTCTATGAGTTGGGATTCCAATCCAGTCCTTGACATGTCCATATTCACATTGAATTAGCCAAAAAAACCTGATTGAACTTAAGTGATACAAACCGTTGGAAATGTGTCATTGGACGACTGGCCACAGTTCACATGATCATTGGGATGCACAGCCTTTTCACCAATCTTTGTGCCCAAAATTTCTGCTGCTCGATTTGCTATTACCTAAAATGCCAACATAGAAATCAACAAAAAGCTCATCACATGCTGAGGACAAAGACACTGAATATTACCTCGTTTGCATTCATGTTAGATTGTGTCCCACTTCCAGTTTGCCAGACTACAAGTGGAAAATGATCATTGAGTTTTCCCTCAGCAACTTCTTGAGCAGCCTGCATTATTGCCTTGGCTATAGACGGATCAAGACCATACTCCATGTTTACCTGCAAGATTCCATAAAACCGTTCACACCACACTAAAAGAACTTCATTATAAGTCAGTGGCACTGCCTTGGTTCTGACAAAAAGTGTACCTTGGCTGCTGCTTTTTTCAAAACTCCAAAAGCTCGTATAATGGGCTCAGGCATTTTTTCTCTTTCCCCACCAATTTCAAAATTTTGCAACGATCTTTGTGTCTGTGCCCCCCAATATCTGTTACCACATGAACCAACAGGAAAACTAAGAGACGGGACAAAGGGCAATGCAATGGAGATAGATAGCAAGTACAAAAGTTACAAGTTTCAGAATGGCTTTAAAATGAACAAACCCAAACATAGAATGCAAACACCAGATAAACCTGGTTTATATATGCTGTAACAACTTAGTATCGATGCATTTAAAATAAGTTGTGATTTACATAATGCACATAAACGATAACCATTCCTCAATGCCACTTCACATTGAAATGAAATACTGCTTAACTGATCAGTTTTTTTCTTTTTTTGTGTTTTTCCTCCAATGCATTGGCATAAAGAAGCAACCATACTTATCTGCGGGCACATTGATGGGACCAAATGTGTCGTATTCCACCCTAACATTTTGTGAAAGGCTTCGGAGTACAATGAATCGTAAAGAAAGAGTTCCCTTATATGTAAGACGCTGTCCTAGACGTCTAGCAGCAGCCGCCATGAGTTTGATACCCAGCTTCTGGATATCGTAAACACACCGATTGATCAGCAAGGCATGATTATTTTGAAGGTCTACTTTCAGCGGAGCTTGAAAAGCTCCTCCTTGCTCAGTCGAACTCGTGAGGAGTGGAAATCCTATATGATGAAGCAATGTCTATTTTCAGAAATTCGACTCAAAATTGGCATTCTAAACTTGAACTAGTAGGCCTCAATGGACCGGTATGCTTAAAAAATAAGGTGCTGCGCACGGAGGGTTGCCCTCCATGGCCGGAGGGTGAAGTGGCTTAAATCATAGTTCAAAGTCATATTTTGACAATCAATTCAAAACCATAACCCCGAACATTTAGAAACGAAATCCTCTGTAGCCAATGAACTACCTTTATCTTCCAAAATGCAGCTAAAGAGTTTAGCAACCTGTGAAATAAAGAACACAATAAAATATACGGAGCTATTTGCGAAAATATTTAAAATTTAAGGGCATTCTGGGAATTTTAAAAATACGAAGGGCTTTTTGGGAATTAAGTCAAGGAAGGGAGCCCCTGAGGAATCGGTGCAACCTGCATAAGGCAACACTTGTTAAACACATTATACTTCCAAACAATCTTGTTTATTTCAATCGAAGACAAACCTGAACTGCATCATGGATTCGCACAAAGTGCCAATCCTTGCCTATCAGTTCCGGGATTCCAGCCTTTGCAAATAATTTCATCACATTGTCATTGGAGTTAGAGAATGCTATCTGCATAACCAAGGGAGGATAAAAGATTAGCGTCAACCAATCAATAAGCCTCATAGATGCAAACAACTATTTACGTGAATAAGAAAAACGTACCTGTATATTTCTGGCCTTGTATTCCTGATGGAGTTCCTTGATGGCATGCAATGCGCTTGAGTCAATATAAGTTATAGCTGCAGACAAATGGACAATGCATTTTTTATGACACACAGCAAAAAAAAATGCACTTACATAGACATTTAGTTATATAAGCACAACAAGATTTAGATTCTTGGAGAAGAAATGATGGATGTATGCATCATCTCAAAAATAGTAATGCAACATAATCCTTTGACAAAGATTCCGAACCTGTTATGGAGTAGTTTGTATCACATCGTCTTGTTTGGATCAATTTGCCTCATAATTCTTTCAAGCATTCCAACAAACAAGCCTTGCTATTCTCTCCTTGGCATCTTAGGATAACCACGGTATGTCATAGCTAAACCATGAAAACCACTTTGTATAAGCAGATGAACCAAGGTTGTGAAAAACAACATCGGCCATCCATCCCAGCCACCAAAACCTAAGTAAAGAACATTGATTCATGTGCATCTAAAGTGCAAATGTCGTTTAAGCACCAAGCATCCATGAAATGGCAGCATAGGAGCATGTTTGCACAGCTACCTTCAGGGATTTTTAAGGAAAAAAATATCTATACAGCATGCGTGGCAGGGCTTTGCAGGATTACAACCATTTGACATTGCCAAAGAATCTATAGCCAGAATACAGTTCCCATATACGACTGTTTAGGCATCTAAGCAGCTACATCAAGGCTCCAAATCCACTTTGTGCTAGCTCGAGATATATCACTGTGCATTGAAAATATCATTCAGAACAGACAAGCGGGCGATGGCGGGAGGAAGACGCTCGAACCCTAAACCATAGATATGCGATACTTCACCATTCTTGAAGAAGGGAGGAAGATCTCATGCGGGTGGTTAGTAGGGGATGATGTAGTCCTATGGAGGAGTCTGGTCTTCCACCAATTCTTCCCTGAGGACTTGTTCCACGCTATCGCTCCTTTTAGTCTAATAGAAGAAGATCTTGTAGTTCAGGTTGTAGAGACTTGGTTAGGGGAATTTGTAGGAGATAGGAACAGTCCTGCAGCCGGGGTGTTCAATCCCTTTTGCTCTTGGTCAGAAGGTAGGATTGTAGTAAGGGTTTTCAGTTGAGATTGAGTGTGTGATTTTTGTAAGGTGGTAAGATTTGAATATAAAATGGTGTGTGAGGCCGGTCTGGAAGGGGAGGAAATCCCCACCTCGGGGTTTGTGAAGTTGGCAGAAGGACAGATCTTGGAAAATGTGGGTAAAGGTGACAAGGCAATTGGGACAGCACAAGGGGGTACAGGCTTTGGTATGGGCTCTGGTATAGGCTCTGGGATTGAAATTGAAAAGGCCTTTTCTGGACTGTTATGTAAGTTGAGCAGAAAAGGAAAGGAGCAACTGAAACAGCTTGCTGAGGCGTTGATCAAACTCGAGAACGGACAAGGAATTGTCAGCTGTGTCACTTTCGGAGATTTTCTCACTTGGCTGCCGAATATGGTGAACACGCGCTCTGAAATGGGAGTGGGACCTTTGCACAGGCAGCAGGGAGTGATCAAGCCTATTCTGAACTATGGCAATGAAATTCAGGAGGTGGTCAGGCGTGAGTTGAAGAATCAGCATGTCCCGGCTGTTGCCTCATTTGAGGCAACATTTTGTTTTTGGGCATCATTACTATCTAATATGTAACAGAATTGAAAAGGACTCAGATGAAGACCTGGTGTGTAGGAACACCTCTTGTAGTACTTTATCAGCATAACAAGGCCATGGAGGAGTTACCATGGCACAGACGTTGCTGGAACCAGATCCCATTTGCATTTTCGGTTTATGCTTATTGCCATTTTCGTTTTTAGCCATAGGTTCCATAGTTTCCTTAGCCTTGATTTTCATGCCCGTTATCATCTCATACGTTCCATAGCCTTGATTTTTTTCCGATACTTTCCTTTCCTCAGTCTAGCATATACATCAGTAAAAACAAAAAATTAGGCCCATAGAGTTTTTTCATCCTACCATTGTTTTTGCCTAGTCTTGCATTTATCACAAAAAAACGCAAAAAAATAGGTCCTTGTTTTTCAAAGCCATGTTTTCAAGCTCTACCCTAGCCATATGGTCATATAAATTGTGTTTCCCTAGGCTTGTATTCCTTGACAAACATCCCCATATAATTTCCAAAACACAAACGTTTTTATGATCCTAGCCTTTGCCAAAAGCCATTTTCCTAGCCATATAAGGGCCTTATTTGTTGCATAGTCTTTGCCTTGCTAAAACTTGGCAAGAATGAAACGGGAGGATCATTTAGCCCATTAATGCAAGATAGTGGCAACTCTAATCTTAGCTTGGCCATAAATAATCACGAAAAAGAGTCATGATTAATCCTAACAACTTTTGGGGGGAAGTCTAGCTAAAAGGGAGAACGTAAGAAAAGATGCATACGCCCAAAGATTCTTGGCACTCTCATTTTTCGAGAAGTAGGAGTGTGAGGTTGTCCAGCAAATTTGCAAAAAATTGTAAGGCCTTAATTGGCTAACATTGTTGATCATTGAAGTGTATGTTTCGGAGATCCAATTCCGGGACCAAATTGAAGGAGATTTTTCATCTATTTGCATAAGAGATTGAGTCTTGTGACTAATTTGGGAATTCCTTAAGACTCTCTATATTTACCTTGATATTTCGATTGTATTTTCAAGGTGCAAGCATTTTTTTCAATCAATATTCATATTAGTATGCCGATGGTGTTTTCTTTTCACATCGGTGTTCTATCCCAAGCAGTTCTACACATATTTACAGATTGCTTGGCCTAAATTCGAGCTTGGATCTAGCTCTAAAAAGGATCCTGGAGGTTCTGACCAATCAGAGCTTTCATGAAAGTGTAGCCTGAGCCATCCTTCAGTGCAACACCGGCTTGTGTGGGTAAGCTCAAAAACCCTGCTGTTGAGAACAAATTAAAATATCTTTCAAGTTTGGGTCTTATTGGCTGTGTGCGTCATGAAGGAGTGCGGTTACAGTCTCTTAAAATAGAGCTCGAGAAGGACAAAGATATTTCCATCAGAAATATCTACTGGACTGAATTTCCTTTTTTTATAGTTGAATGCGAAAATCCACATACAGCTACTCTGCTATTAAAAAAAGGAACTATCACCAAGGCTAATACCCAGATGTTCTTCCAGAAATGGTACCCTGGTTTTGACCCACAGAATCTTAGTGAGCTTTTTCATCCAGCATGGACTTCCCTGCAGGGTTTAAATCCTATGTACTGGAATGAGCAGTCCCTACTGTCTCTTTTCAAAGATACTGGTAACTATATTGCATTGGAGGTCTCCCCTGATAGAGCCCCCAGAGTCTGGGCCCAAATCGACCTCCTAAAACCAATTCCCAGTAGTATTCAATATATTGACTACTTTGAGAACTCCAGAACTTTGAAATTGGCATGGAATAGTCTTCCACAGTCATGTGGCATTTGTGGCATTCGGCTCAGGTGGAGGAGTTTGCACGGGACCTCGGGCAGTATGACGTCCCCTACTCGTATACGGTGCACTCACCGTATACAAACAGGAGTTCATCCCCCATACCAGCTCCATCTTGTCTGAGGCCCTCCACATGTCATCAGACTCCGTGAACGAGTCCCAAAGGGGAAGAGTGAAGGGTCATTTTACCCCTCCCCTGGGGCCTACCTAGGCTGGGCGTAAACATACATGTCAGTAAACAATATCATCACATATCCACCTCGAAGGGTGGTACATCAACATCTACATAGACAAAGATCAGCACAATACATATGGAAAAACCTACCCAAGGCTCAGACTCAAGGGATGACTGATGGCTTGGGCCTCCAGAGTTCATTGCAGACAGAATTCATGGCAATGGATTTGGCTGGCATAAGAACATGGCATAGGGTTGTCCACTCCATCCGCCCCTCCTGTGCACACTTTGCGTAGTAGGTCAAAAAGTGTTAGGACCCTCGATCAGAGTTCACCGATGCATAGCCAAAGGGGCTATTCCTGGGTTGCATCTCCCTAGTTCCGATGGGGCAGGTAGGGATTACTCCCTCTAGAGATCTACGTGCTGACTCAAGGTGACTAGAGGGCCACTGCCCTTATTCGACTTGAACCCACTGGAGAGTGACGCATCACCCCACGGGTGTCAAGCCCATGCCTTGCCCACACGCAGTGGCAAACCATTAGACCTAGTCTACAATGATCCCCGGTAGGCCTTACACACCAGAGGGATCGTTCAAGAGTCAGAACACGAACCTCCTTCTAAGCCAGTCTGGCCCCTTCACCCACAACCAGGTGTGGTTCTTGTGCACAGGCCGAATCTATAGTGTGCTAGAGAGGCTAATCTAGGAGCATCTACTACCAAGCTTGAGGTCTCTACCCCCCTTCCCAATACAAGGAGTTCACAGAGATACATCATCCATATACATCACAGAAGAACTAAAGAATTAGATCTAATCTATATCATAGAGTTAGGTTCTTTAGTTAGAGTCTGGTATCTAGAGATCTAGACGGCTGCTATGGGCAATTTAATAGGCTAAACCTACTGATTCTATGACTGAAAGATGGTTTAAGCTATTAAATTGACTAAATACCTGATCATTGGGTTGCTCCTCCTGACCTGAGTTCGACCATCCTGCTGGACTGCTTGAATCAAGGAAAACTAATGGTGCAATTCGCTCAGACAGAGTCTGGGAGGCGGTTTTGACTCCTGGGGCAGCCAAAACAGAGCTCTAGAACCCTATGGACGAAAATGGCAAGTTAGGGTTTCCTCCTACCTAAATAGACAAGGGGTTAGGGCTAGGGTTTCCAATTATCCCTTTAGGCATGTGGGATAATTGGGAATGGCCCACTTGCCTTTAATGGCTAGGTGGCATAAATGTATCCACATGGAAAGGTGTGCACCTTGATAAATGTGCACATTGGTAAATGTGCACATTAATAATAAATGCACATACCTTGCAAGTTGCCCCCTAGGGGCTACTCACCTGGCTACACGCCGCGCATATCGCCACGGTCGCGGTGTGCTGTGTCATTTAGGTAATAAAGATGAGATAATGCCTCAGGGCCGATATCTTGTCTTTGGAATGTCACATTCTCCCCACCTTGAAATGATGCTGTCCGCAGCATCGTGGGTCTCCCCACCTTGGAATCTTCCTAACCTGCAATCAACCTGATGCATACAATCTACTTACTTAAAAAGTTTTTGCCCTTTCTCTCTCCGCGGCAGGCCTCCCTTCCGTGCACGGATGTAACGCTTTTTCCTACCAAACTTCTTCTTTCAACGTATTTTTTCTTCTCTTCATTTTTGCCGGCAACAACTTTCTCTCTCTTGCTTGGGTGTGTGTGGTGGACGTGGGTTAACACAACATGGCGGCCAGAGTTCGCCAAAGCAGAGCACAGCAATCCGGCAATGCCTTAGTTTTCCGGCATTTCACCCTCCCTCAAAGGTTTTATTATTCTAACGTGAGTTTTGTAGCAGAGGCGTGATTTTTAGCACCGAAAAATGGCAAGTTTGCCACTTTCCATTCATTTTGCCAATTTTTGTAAGCATATGAAGCGGCCTCGGAGGTCGAATCATTTCAGAGATGATGCGGAATGAGAAGGACGATAGGCAAAGGCTCGGGCGTGATAATAGGATTCTACTCGACTTCTTGCATGCACTCAGGTGGGATGTATGTGAGAGCCGAGATCGGATTCTCGCTCCACCATTTTTATGCAAACAAAGGGTAGTCTCTCGAGTCGCCTATGGCTTTGCAACCCACAGAGCCAAGGGTTTTCCATTTTGCATTGCAATCGGATGTGGCAAAGCAATTATTTGGGTTTATCGGTGGCGTGGCAAAGCAACAAGGTGTAAATTCTGGCAGCCCATTTTCAAACTCACTCCCTCGATTTGCAATGGCATCCAACTTTTAGATCCGATGTGTTTGTCTTCTCTATTTGCGCTTGAAGCATAAGAGTCATAATCGGTTGAAAGCATAGAAATCGATTTGAAGCAAAGGTAATGGCTTTTCATTTTCTTGGGGCCAACCCGGCTTTGGGGACCCCGCATGATTGATGAAAATTCCATGAGCCGGTAGCAAAAACTTGCTTGGATTAACCCTATATGCCATGCATGCCCTTAACAAAACCGATACCAGCTTTTTTTTTTTCAAATTGTAAGTGCATCCATGTTTCCTGAATGACCTTTACTCGGTTAAAATCGATGTGCACCATATGCCATGCTTGTGGTTGCTTTCAAAGGCGAAAACGAAGATGAGGTGCGGAGGAGTTGATAGTTCTGATTAGGCTTTCCGCCATTGCAAATGATAAAAAAGGAAGCAAGGCAACCATGGCATGTTCATTTGCATTGTATACTTCGGCTATAGATGGCTTCCGAACAAGTCGAGTTACTCATCGATCCGTGCTTGACAATTTAAAGTAAGCAAATTTCCTAGAGGTAGTTTGTGCATTTGGTTTATGGTTCTTGCACGATAGTTTCGGGTTCTATGAACATTTTTGCCCACCGCCTAGACCAATCTTTGGCGGATGCAAAGTACAATCATTTGTATTAAGCTAATGGAATGGTGTATTTGGGACTGCTCAGTTATGTATCTGTTAATTTATGCAGGACCCCAACCTCGAGAGCATGGCATGGATATACCTTTGCAGCAAAGGGGCGGACTACTATGGTATTTCAATGATCACACATTAGGTAAGAAAATGTTTTCGTCTGTAAAGTCTGTTGGGGGACTTTCACCAATTTATGCTAACATAAATGCAAAGCTTGAGAATGATGATCTTTTTGGCCATGCAAGAAGTGCATTCGATTACATCACCAATATATGCTAACATAAATGCAAAGCTTGAGATACCTACTTTTATGATGATCCTTTTGGCCATGCGAGAAGTGCATTCCACAAGAGAATGCCCTTTGCTTTGGACATCTCATCAAACACCAAGTCTTAGCCCAAGGTTTCCACGCTAAAAACGTAATCTTATTCCAAATTTTATAAAGATTTAAGTTCTTTTGTGTTCTTTAATTGGAAAATGTGTTTTTTTTATTGGAAGCTGTGAGCATGTGGCCGACCATTGCATTTTTGCAAGCCATTCTTGCATGCTGCATGCAAGGTACACTTCTGGAACTATTTCATATTTTAAAGCTTTCCATGGTTATTTTAGAGCTTGAAAATAGCTGGAGCAAATATAACCCGGAGTCCTCACGCAACACCATATTCATCTGGCATGTGTGTTGACGTTGGTGGCATTTTTCTAGCATGTCTTTTCATTTTGTTTCTGCTATTCTGAATTAGCCCTTGCAATATGTCATGATCAATATTTTCTTGCTGCAGAAGGACGTTTTTGCGCAGTCTTGCAAATTTGTGATAGGCAGCACGTACTACGGTTTGTTGATGCAGGAGAACTGTATACAGTCCAAGGTTGAGGTAAGCTCTGCAGGGAAATTTTTAATGCTTCAACGTTCAAAGGAAGCTTGCTGCAAGTATTATAGCATCATTTCGTGTTTTTGTAGAGGCGGTGAGAACAAAAGAATGGCATTCTAATAATTGTCTGGCATAGAGAAGGTGGATCTGCGCCTAACAAGCTATCTAAATCGTCATTTTCTGTGTAAGTTTCTTCACTTAGGCTTATCTGATATCTTAAGTTTGTTCAGTCTTTTAAATGTAGTGGAGATTTGGCCATTTCGTACTCATACTCGGTATTATGTTCTTTTTCTCTTTCCATTTGCTTGAAGCGCTATGTGTTTTTATTGTCAATCCCTTTTGTGTGCAACTGATCATGACTGTTTCAAATTGTTGTCCATTTCAACTAGACTATTTTGCATTTGCTAGGCTATTTTCTTTATAGCAAATATGGCATTATATCAATTGTCATGTACATTACTAGGGCTTATATGGATTGTCAGAACCTCCAAGTCCCAATGGCCTCACCAGAGCCCCAAAGTTTCGTATATAGACGTTAAAGGCTAAGTAAAAACACATACCAGGACATTAGCCTGGCAACGCCAGGCACACGTTTACTAGTATAAATAAAAAAAAAAAAATAATAGATTATCTGAAGCCCGTTTGGGACCTTGAAGGTCATGGGGCTGGTTTACACTTATTTGCTCAAACTCATCAATAATGAGTGGTGTGAGTCCACTTCCTTGACAAAGCAACCAAGGATGTGTGGCTCCAACTCGAAAATACTGTCCAATTGAGATTGATATATGCCAAATTTCTCTCTTATATGTACATACTCCGGACACTCAATGAAGACATGTTTCTCATCCTCAATAGCATCAAGGGTGCAGAAGGGACATTTCCTGTCTTCCCTCGGAATTCCCTTCCATCTCCCTGTTTCCACCATAAGGTGGTGGGAGCTCAATCTATATCTGGCAATAGTCTGTTTCTTATGCTTAGACAAGTCCGCCTTCACATAATCGGGTTCCATATATGTCAACATTGGGTTTACCTCTTCAGTATACTTTGTCATAATGACGCCCTTTATGAGACCAAAGTCTCTCTACCACTTTGTCTTGTACCAGTTCCCTTGCACCGAGCACTGATTCCGGCCAAATATCTGGGGTAATACCCCACTTGGCTGCCCACGCTAACACTTCCTGCCACCAGCCAGAGCTTCTGGAGCATTCTAATGCCCTTTTTGACAGCCTGAGTTCAGATTGCAGCTCTAACCGATTCACAAAGTTTATCGTCTGGTATAAGGCCTCGGCTTCTAAAGGAAGCAAACCCGCCTCGAAGAAGCATAGCGTCTGGCGTCGGGTTTTCACCCCAAATTCTTCAAGCGAAATGCTTTAAGAACTTGCTCTATCTTTTGCCAATGCTTCGAGGACAAATTGGGCCCCCAAATTGGCGAGCCATACAGCACAATGGTCTGAACCAGAGATTTAAAAAGCATTTTGCGCAGCGGCCAGCTTCTTAAATTAGCACGCCAACAACTTCTCATCAATGCGTAAAGAGCGTTTTTCCCCCCTGTGACTCTCTTATCAACACAGGATTTCCATGAATATTTCGATTCAAATTCCAATCCCAAGTATTTGTATACCTCCGTTGTCTCTACTATCTGGCCCTTGTAACTGAATTCTGGCCGTTCTCTAGTTCCGACCACCATCACCTTGGTCTTGGTCAGGTTGACCCGCATCTCCTTCTTCATGCAAAATTAAAAGCATGTCTAACATAGATCGTAACCCTTCCTTTGTAGATGATATAAGTATTACGTCATCGGCATAGATCAATAATCGCATCGAGATAACCCCCTAGATCGGTTCCTCGCCAAGCATCTTTGTCTTAACCATTCATCCAAATCAATGTACAAACCAAAGAGCGTGGGAGACAGCACCCCCTGCCTCACCCCAATAGTGCTAAGAAGCTCGATTAATCGATCCCATTTGCCAATCTTAATCTGACCTCCTCGGTAGAGTTGAGCTACCGCGGTTCTCAAATTAAATGGCACTCCTAGTTCTTCCATTCTCACGCCTAAATTCTTTCGTGGCACCATATCGAATGCTTTCGAAGTCTACGAATGCAAGATATAGTGACTGCCTCGGCCTTCTTGCCTTTTCAAACAAGATCCTCAACACCAGTGCATGATCGAGTGTGCTATAATCTTTCCTGAAACCAGCCTGAAAGATACTTCTCTTGCCTTCTGTCTCTGTCCAATGACTAATCCGTTGCTCAAGCATAGTGGCTATTATTTTAGTGAATGTACTCCCAACTAGTATGGTCCTATAATTAGATGCTACAGCCTTATCTCCACCTTGTGAATAGGATAAACCATATTTTCCTGCCATCTCTTTGGTAAACCACTTATAAGGGCTTTATTTAGCAACCGTCAAGACCTCAAAGCATTTCTGCCACACCATTTAAACAACTCTGCTGCCAACCCCTGCGTGTCCTTTGCCTTTCCGTTTGATAGCTTTTTAAGCGCACAAGAGACATCTTCCTCATTGAACAGTTCATCATCGAGCTTGTGCTTTGGCATTTATGCTAATTGGGATCTCATAGAGCATCTTAACATGCTCTTTCAAATCGATCCAAATCAAAATTTGGTTATGTGCTTTCCTTGTTTGCGGCGTTCTCCAAAAGGTCTTTGGGTCATCATGCGGTTTTGGTTTAGCCATACTTGTCTCCTACGAAAATAGTCATGCTTTTTTGTATAGCAAATGAGAGCGGTACCATTTAGGCTTACACTTCAAACCCTTTGGTAGTTTCTCGCTTGGCCGCCTACAATCATAATCGAACCACCCTTTTATGCTTTGTACTTCTATTTTTATTTTTAGTTGTCCCAAATGTGCATGTGGGCGCCTCAAGAATAGCTGCGATAAAATGTTTTATTTCATTTTCAAGCTCGCCTCATCCAATCTTTAGCCTCAATTAGCGCCTCCAAGTATTTTCTATATTCTCGCATGCTTGTCATATGTGAGTTTCGACCTGGCGGTCTGCGTGGAATATGGCTCTTTTGTGACATCATGCATGCATTGAATGATGAAGTGCACAGGTGTGTGGTCGGATTCCACAACTTTATCCCCAATTATCAAGTCCCGAATAATTAATCAGATCATTGGCTAACACATAATCAACTACGCTTGCACCATTATGTGTCAAGCAAGTGAATTTATGTGTGTCTGGATACGCTTTAGTGCCATTCAGAATCTTTAACTTGCAAGATGTGCCCAGCTCCACTAGCATTTTACCCATTTGATTTGTTTCATTGTCCTGAGAAAGCCTGCAATAGAGGTCTTCTGCTACCTCTTCTAGATGAACGTCAAAGGGGATCTATTGACTGATTTACATGAGTTCTAGCATTGAAATCTCCAGGTAATATTTTACACATTTATTAAGAGTATACTACTATAATACTTACACATTTATTAAGATTACCTCAAGGTAATATTTTTAAATCATTATTACGCCCTTATATTATGAATTAACTTATCAATTCGTAACATCATTAAAACAAGTTACTCAATAACTTACTTATCACGACAATTTAGTTTATCAAAATTTTAATATTTCATATATATAATTAACGTCCGAGGTACTCTTCATTCCTTGCAACACATTGTGTTGCAAGTCTTCGTAGCTCGACCTCCTTGCCCTCCGGAGCGCTTTATTGGCCTGCAGGTCGACACTACGTTAGTACCACAAGGCCCCCAAAAAATATTCATTATTAGTATTTTATAATAGTTTTTACATAAAACCACTATATTAAAGTAATATTACTTTGTGGGTTAATATGTTGAATAACTACGACTAGTTTTTGACCACTGTTCGCCATCATTATTTTTTATAATAGTTAGTATATTTGGTTTAGTAGTGTGTTTTATTTCTATGCTTTAAGTATGTGGTCCAATTAGAAATGTAGGCAATGAACCACTAACAATTTTAGCTTTAATTGTTTGAGTGTTTTCCTAAGAAAGTTGTTTAGATCTATTTACATGAACCAATGTTGTTTCACACAATAACAATGTCTCAATATTTTATCAAATTGCCAATGGTTTTTCTTTTATCAAGATAGTGATATTTGGATAAAATAAAGGGTGTTTAGACCAATGCAACTAGTTTGGTTTAATAAATATAGTAGGGCATACTCACTGCAAAAACCATTATCATTTGCAAACATAAAGTGGTCACCCAATATCAATTTTGCCATGGATATGATTGGTATTGTTTTATCCATCAAGTTCTCAACGTTTTCTTACCAGATTACATGATGTTCATTGAACCCATTTTAGAGTAGAACAATGTATACAATGTCGATAATACATTTTATTAAAAACAGTTCAATGGCCCAGGGATTTGAACCCTGGTATTTCCATCTAGCCTGGATAAGCAATCTATAATTCATTTTCCAGCTCCATTTTTAAATCGTACAGATCATTTTACAAGTAATCTCATGCTTCAATTCAGCTTTCCATCATAATAGTTGTCTTTCAATTCATCATAAAATAGGAACACATAGCAGCTAATATTTCAAGCTCAGAAGTTTTGGGCAATCTGATTATATTTAATGATGGATCATTCTCGACATTTGCATGGCTTCATTCCTGTTGACAAGCACATATGATTAGATTATATGTACTAATCTATCCAAGCGCATGGCAACAAAAGCTTACATTATAATTAAAGGATTTTGTCACTACTGAAGGTGGTAAGCTGGCTAACTCTCCTAAAGTCTATAATTGGGAATATCTGTGCAGGCTATCCAGATTAGAAAAGATCAGAACTCATAATCATCAAAATGTGCATACTAGCCTTAAAGTCCATGTTATTAGATACCACAAACTAGCATACTTTGACGTTTCGGGTAGAAATTTGGATGTTCAACATCATATGTGACAAATATCACGTACCTATATGTTCAACGTTCTTAACATAGATTTTGAAGTCAAATGTTGTGGTACGTAATGCCTTCATAGCATACACTTTCAGCGATAGCAGATACTCTCAACTCTATGCAATGGCCACTCCATCTGGTGATGAGATATATCTCCCGAGACCACTAATTCGGACCATGCTTTTGGTGTTAGTTGCCAACTTAAATATAAAATGAGAGCACACTTCAAATTTTTCCACATACCTTGAACTGAGGTTTGAGAAAATAAAAAGTTGTTTTCGATGACAAAAGTTCATAATCATATGCTGTAATGTCCTTCACATCTTGTTTCCTTAACTATAGTATGCCTTACCATGCTCGAACAAGATCACCTTCAGTCCCAATCCGTGTGAAAAGGCTGTCTAATATACTTGGAGATTTTTACTCTCCTCTACAGACTTTGAAACAAGATCAAAGCCAGTATATACATTATAATGGCCACCTGAAAGGGTAATTACAGAAAAACATCAAATCTTTTGATCTTTTTTTATCATGCATCCAGGTTCTTTGTTGCAAAAGTGGAAAAATCCATGCAAAATAGAACTGAATCAATAGTAACATGCCAATGCAGATTTAAAATTTTTGACCAACACGTCCCAACAACGGATTATAAACAATCGATAAATGACAATGTCGCAACACATATTCTCGCTAAAAAATAACCATTTCCAGACATGCAAAGGGCAATATATGCATGCTCGAACATAGCCAAAAATATGAAATCTCTACATACCTTCTCGCGGGGATCCTAAAGAGATCCTTCAGAAAAAACAAACCTACAATAAAAAGACCAAGGGCACAATATCACATGAGAACCGAAATAAAGGGCTGAAAATTGAACACGAGAAGAAGAATTCATAAGACAACAGAGAATTGTCGGATTCGTCATGGATGATTGCGCTCTCTGATAAATCCCAAAAGTCGATTTCTTGATGGCTACGGCTAATGGTGTGTTGTGGATACAGGAAGCAGGAAGCGGACTCCAGCACTCTGCGAAACCCTAAACCCAAATCTGATCCTCGGTTGCTTGCCGCCTTCTAGTAATAGGTCTAGTCCAAGCGGGAGCTAGGTTTTGAACGCTAGGGTTTGAATTAGATATTTAGATAGAAAATAATTGTTAAGAATTTTAACTCCTACGTAGCATCTCTATGGTCCAACTCTTTCCGGATTTGCATAAAATCTTAGCTAAAACAGGCTAAAATTAACATCTTGACGCTTCTTTTTTCCTTTACAACGTAAATTGATAAGCCAAGTGATTTGATGTGAAATAGAGAAATGTGAACCAGAGGGAGCAAAGGAATAGAGGATGTGAAATAAGGGAAAGGGGCATGTGGCAGCGCTGCTCAGTATTACGTCCAATATTGTGGCCTAATATTGCTATAATGTGAATCGAACGTTTATTACTTTATATTTATTAGAGTTGATTTGTTTTTGTAAAAGGATTTTTTTTTTTTTTTTTAATTACACCCTTTTAAAACACGTTAAAATAACGCCTATGCTACATGACGTAATTTCAACATGAGTTGCTTTTTACTGCAGGTGAGGCTTTTATCTTTGCGGCTTGGCAACCACCTCGACCCTCACATGATGTGAATGCCACAAGGGCATTTTGTATAATATGTACCCTCCTGATTCAGATATAGGATCGGCTTACGTCCCTATTGGTTATATTTACATCCATATGTTCATGTGGGAGTTTCCATTTTGTCATTCTTCATTTATCCATTCAATTCGATTAAATATAGTACCTTTAATTAGATATGAGAGATCTGAGAACATTGAGCATTGCTTTTCATGTGTGGCCATTTTAGACATATATGGGATTGGTTGTTCTCCCTTTTTCATGTACCACTAACAAGTCAGAAAGCGCTTTTGGCAAATTACCCAAGTACTTGGATGTTGTTACAAAGCTAGGCTTTTCATTTAGCAGTACGTTGGTTGCTTTGGACTATTTGGAAAAGACAAAGTCTGGTAGTCTTCAAAGGTATGGAGATGCTCTCCAATATGCTCAAGGTAGTATAGTTAAGTCTTATCATTGTTCTTCATTTGGCTCTCGTAAGAGGCTAAGGAGTTTTTGGATGTGCGCTCTTATGCATAGTCAGATTGCTTCACTTAGTGGGTTTCCATGCTTAATTCCTATCTTTGCCAATTTAAGATTGACGTCCTTCAGCAGCCAAAAAAAATAAAAAAAAAAGACTTTGTTTGAAGTAAATTTCATGCATCCCAGAACAACATGCATGCAGGCCACATGCAATGCAAAGTGGTGTTAGCCACATGATAGCAAAATATATCGTGTCTTCTTTCAAGTTGTACGCAATAATGAGATCTTTAAAGTTATACGTATTGTTCCTTTGTGACAACCATCAATCAATCATTATGGTTATTGGATCGGCTATTGACGTCCAAATTAAATTGTATTCTTTCTCTATTCCTGGAGTTAAGATGCAACCTTTAGATTGCCCAAATCTAGAGGGACCATCTCGTATTTCTTGTAATCATTATGCTAACTTTGTAAAAATCTACATTCTATCTGGTTCTACTAATAATGCTACCTATTAAGAGCCACATTTGCTCTTTCGAAAAATTAACAATGGAAAGTCAAGGGTTCAAATCCCTATATGTATTTAATATATGATGTCCACTACACCTATCAAGTTTGCTAGAAGATGAGGTTTCACAAAGATTGCATATAATAGAGCCTGCCATACAGTCTGTATTTTAGAAACAACAAAGATATTAGACCTAAGTTTCCTTCAACTTCGTAAGACATATCTTTAACACATACCCACTGTAAGCTCGCCAATGGTGGGCGTCATCCCTACTCGTGCAGTCAACAGTGTGTGCCAACCGACCATGATTTAGATGGTCAAAACCATGTCCAAATCCTACGTAATGGTTTTAACAGGCCACTAATAGTTTCAATGAAGCATATCTCATAAACCATGATTAGTTCTAATATATCACTATAGCCTTGATAACCAACATAAATAACCACTATAAGTTTCATTAAACCCCTATGGCATGTGATTTTCTTCTACTAAATGAATTCATGCATAGAAAACTATATATATCATGGTTTTTGCATGATATAAGTACTAGTTAAATATGGTAGTTCTTTTTTGGGCTCCTTGTGTACCATTTAATTATTAATAAAATTTTGGTTATATGGTGACCACCCCACCTATCTACATGAATGCATGGCTAATCTCCCCGCGTAGGAAGAGGATGCTTCTTCCGTCATGGCCGCAGAGACAGCGTCTATGATGCCTATATGCCGCTCATGCCTACACCTTTAGTTGCCCAGCGTGGAGGATGGGTCCTTCCCGTATATGGGGCGTGAAGGCCAGATTCCTCCTATCAATGCATATATGAGGATAGAGGTGCTTTTCCTATCAATGCATTCCTCAATGACCTCCTTTCTCTCGAGGTCGTCTACTTCCGTGGAACAGAAGTAGACTTTCTAATCTACCTTCCACTCATCCAAGCGAAACGGTCATCATGCCTACATTGACATTACACCACCCTAGAGATCACCATAGTGGTCTCATCATCGATAAACGCGCATGCAACCCATACCTAGCATAGGTTGCATCGTGAGATTAATCTTAACTACACATAGAATTAATCTACACAAATCGACATGCCTGAGCCGATTTCTTCGGAGATGACCTTGCCGTCCCATTGCTCCATAAACTGTGGGTACTGCTTTAATAGATCATTCTTAAGTACCCATGTCGCGTCTTCCACTGGCAAGTGTTTCCACTTCACCAGATATTGGAGAAATTCTGATCTCCTTGTTTTCTTGAAGGCTTTATCAAGAATCAATTCTGGAACTATTTCCAGCTGCTCCTCCATCATTTCTAACAACGTTGGAGTGTCCAAGACTTCATCTGGATTTGGGGTATGTTTCTTCAATAAACTCACGTGGAAGACTTTATGAATCTTTAGGTGTGCTGGCAAGTCTAACTTGTAGGATTGATTACCTACTCTCTTGACTATTCTGAAAGGTTCAGCCCACCTTGGAGCAAGCTTTGTCCGATGCTTGTCGGCGATGCTCTTTTGTCTGCTAGAAGATATCCTCGAACTTCTTCCACTAGCTGCTGCATGTCGGCCAACATCTGCTGCGAAACCTCTACTTTTGACACGAGATTGTGCCAAGTGTCTGGAGTTAGGCACTGGTAGCCGTAATTGATCATAAACGGCGACAATTGGGATGACTCCTGCTTGGTGCTATTATACGCAAATTCCACCAAGTGAATAAATTCTTCCCACATACCTTGCTTGTTCCAGACATAGTTTCATAGCATATCCTCCAAAATCCTGTTGGTCCGCTCCATCTGGCCATCCGTCTGGGGATGATAGGCCGTGCTCATGGATAGCGTCGTCTAAATTGTCGCAAAGAGGTCTTGTCAAAAGGCACTCATAAACTTCGGATCCCTGTCGGATATAATCTCCCTTGGCATGCCATGAAGCCTGAAGATTTCTTTGGTGAAGAGCTTCGCTGTATCCATAGCGGTGTCTGTGGTCCTGCAAGGCACAAAATGTGCCATCTTCGACAACTTGTTGACCACTACCATCAAAGCCCTTCCCTCTTCGCCCTTGGAAGCCCCTGTTATGAAATCCATACGATCACCTCCCACTTAGCGTTTGGCGGTATGCTAATGGCTCCAATGCCCCCGAATTGGTTGCTCTGCCTTTGTTTTGTTGACATAGCTGACATTCCTTGATGTAGCGAAAGCTACACCTTCTTCATTCTTGGCCAATAATAGCCAGCCACTGTGCACTTTGAAATATGTCTTCATGAATCCCGCATGGCCAGCTATTGGATCATTTGTCGGTCGTGGAGGATCAATTTCCTTACACCTGATGATTCGGACGCGCCGCGGCTTGTCTTTATGGTATAACGAGGTTGCCTTCCTTCTTATAATGTTTGAAGGCTTCCCGCTCTTTATCTATTCTAGCCTCCCTAGAGAGGCTTGCCCATACTTCTTTGAAATCCACGTCCGTTGGCAAGGATTCTTCAATCTTCTTCCCCGGTCATTTGGAGGCGTCGAAATTGCATTGCAATGCACTCTAGTTGTCGGGGGATGCCTTGAAAGCGCATCCGCTACCACATTGAGCTTCCCGCTTGTAGACTATATTAAAGTCATTACTCCTCGAGGAACTCCATCCACCTTCGCTGCCTCAGATTAAGGTGTGGTTGCGTGAATACATACTGGAGGCTCTGATGATCTGTATCCAATTGGAACTTCCTTCCCAAGAGATAGTGCCTCCAAATTCTTAATGCCGACAATGCAAACAATTCTTGATGCGTCGTCCGGTGCGTCTGCGTCGTTCATCTTCACGGAATCATACGCTACCACACGCTCTTCTGCATGAGCCTTTAGCTGTGGCTATCTTACTCATCACATGCCACAAACTTATCTTTCTCGGGTCGAAGCGAGGTTAAGGCGAGGCGGTTGTTAAAGCTTCTTTCAACAATTCAAACCACAGCGGAAACTTTCTTGTGCCAATGCTCGCCCAATCTTTCACCTTCTCGGCTCGTCAAAGTCGTTAGCGGGGCGCTATCTTAGCAAAGTTCTTCCGCGAACTTCTGTAGTACCACCTTTACAAGGAAACCGATCTCATGGACATTCTTGGTGCGGAAGCCCTTTGAATCATTACTTCAATCTTGGCGGGATCGCCGAGATTCCTTCTGAATCGCATGACCAGTATTCCACCTTCTCCGTTCTTGGCGGCGCCGACAACTTGGCGCCTAACCCGGTGCCTCTTCAATTTCTCCAAAGACTCTCCTTAAGTGTTGTAATGCTCTTCAAGGGATCTACTATACACCAAAATGTCATCAAAGAATACTATCACAAAGGTGTCTAAGAACTCTCTGAAGATGTCGTTCATGAGCCTCATGAACGTTGCTGGGGCGTTTGATAAGCCGAAAGGCATTACCGTGAACTCATAATGCCCATACCGCGTTCTGAAGGCGGTTTTATGAATACCTTCTTCCTTTATCCGGATCTGATGATAGCCTGACCTTAAGTTGATTTTGGAGAAGACCTTTGCCCCTTGGAGCTGATCCATCAAGTCATCGCGCATATTTGTTCTTAATGGTGTGCTTGTTCAACTGCCTATAGTCTATGCACATCCTCAAACTACCATCCTTCTTCTTGACAAAAAGAATGGGCGCCCCGAATGGTGAGACACTAGGTCTAATGAAGCCTAGGTCGAGAAACTCCTGCAATTGCTTCTTTAGCTCCGTCAACTCCTGCGTCGTCATTCTGTATGGAGCCTTGCTTGTCGGCTTCGTTCCCGGTTCGAGTGCTATCTCACACTCAATTCCCCTGTAAGGAGGGAGGTGCTCGATCTCATCTGGAAAGAGATCGTGGAACTCCGTGAGCAACTTAGCTATTTGCTTCGGCAACTTGCTGAGCACCTTGTCTTCTATGCTTTCTTCTGACTCCGGCTCTTCAATCTCAAGCTTGAAGATGTATGCTACTTGCTCGCTCTTGATGCACTTGAGCAGCCGTTTAGAAGACATACACTGCATGATGGAAACAACTTCTTTACCTGTGATCTCAATGATCTTGCCGTCGGGCGTTGTGAAGGTCACCTTCCGCTTTCCACAATCAATGATGGCCCATGCTGGTCCAAGATACTCCATTCCTATGATCAAGTCATACTTGCCAATGCCCATTACTTCTGCCCCCATCTGGATATTAATCCCTGGCAAGTCGATGTCAAAGTTGATCCTCTTTCCTGTTGTCTGCCTTACTGCTCCACTTGCTAAGACGACGGGCCTTGGCTTCGACTTTAGTGGTTTCAACTTCAACATTTCAACCATTCTGGGGGATGCAAAGTTATGGCTACTTCCCGAGTCTATCAGGACTATGAAGGACTTGGCCTTGGCCTTGGCCTTCCCTACTATGGAAATTACCTTATACTGGTTCTCTGCTTGTTCTGTGTCTATTGCGGCAAAGATATGACACTCACCCTGAATGTAGTCGAGGGCTGCCTCGCCGTCGTCGTCAGACAGAGTAACCCAATCTCCCAACTCCGCTAGCGCTGCACTCATGACGTAGGGGAAGTTTGCTGTCCTATGGCCTGACTGGAAGCACCTGAAGCAAAGCTGCTTTTCTATGCACTCCTGCCTCTTTTCCTTGGGCATTGCCTGCAAAAAGGACCGAACTGCTTTGGAGTAGTTTGACCCTTCCTGCTTGTCCTTGAAGGACACCTGCTTCTTCTCCTGCTGCTTCCCTTGATTGCCACCATATGGGGCTCTAGCTGGACCTGGGCTGGCTGCCCTAGGGCTATAACTCCCTGTTGCCTTGCCTTTATCCTGGTAATACTGCTGCCTCTGCCCGCTGTTCTGCGACCCCGTTCCTTGCAAACTTATTGCCTTGGACTCTGCTTCTGATACTGTCTTAGGGTTTATTGCCCTTACAAGCTTGTGGATCTCATCATTCAGCCCCTCAATGTAGCTCTCCACTGCGTGCTTTTCACCCAACTTTGGCACATAAAGCCTTAGTCTCATGAATTCCTCTGTATACTTCTGGACCGATTTGTTGCCTTGCTACAACCTGTAGAACTGCTGCATCATGCTGGACTTGTGCTCTCTTGGGGCGTAATGGCGCTTGAAAGCTTTAGCAAACTTCCTGAACCTGCAAGCATCTCTGCTTAAGCCATGGGCCTTGGCATACCCCTTCCACCAAATGCGTGCTGCTCCCTTCAGGTTAGCTGTTGCCACCCTGCCTTTGTCCTTGTCCTTCATACCATAGGCGTTGCCATACTCGCTCATCTCATCGAGCCAAGCCTCTGCCTCCATGCCTGACCTGTTCTTGCCTGAGAATTGCTCGAGCTTCCTGGCCTTCCAAACGTTTCCCAATGCAGAGTCTACATTCTTCTGATAGTCCGAGGTTCTAGTCTCCTTGTGCCTGTCGTCCCTTCGGTCCTGTACTGGTTCAGCCTCTTCCTCGGAATCAGAGTCTGAGTCCGAGCTTGAGTCGGAGGATTCTGTGCTGGGGGACCTCCTTCTCTTGCCCCTCCTCTTATCCTTTCCTATTTTCCGAGCTGATGCTTGTGGCAACTGAGCGTTGCCCTCCGAACCAACTCCTGCTTGTGCGGCCAGGAAAGCCTTTAGACATTTCCTCTTCTGGGGTCATGGGCCCAAATGCTTCATACAGGCTCCTTGCCGGGGGTGGCCTGGGTGGAGTATGTTCTTCCCTATGGTCTCGGCGTTGTCGTTCCCCTGAGCTCGGGCCTCTAGCTGCATACACAAGTAGGTCATGGCTATACGGTTAGTTTTATTCGTTCTCTTGCATTTTATGTGTTGTTGGTATAGTTGTGGAACAAAATACATCAACAAAACATTTAAAGTGCAAAAGAGATCATATTTATATTATATAACATCCTAATACAAAGCCTCCGGGATCAAGAGTCTAACTATTCTTGAAATCGCCGGTAGGATGGGTTATCCTCGAGGAACTTCTTAACTTGGGCCATTCCTATCGAGCGTCCCAAGTTCCTAAGGACATTGGTTGACGTCCCGCCCTGTAAGGCTGTCACCAACTCCTCTACTCTGCGGTCGGAGGTGTAAGCCGCGGTTACTGCCAATCTTCCCTGTCGTCGGTGGGGCACGGCGAAGTCGAAGAGGTCAAGTGCCATCGGTCTCTTGACTAAGACAGCATAGTCGACATTTGCAGCTATTCGAGCATGCCTGCCGAAGCCAGAGAGTGCAATGAGCATGAACACTCCTTCTTCACCCCGGGGACTGAATTTGCGGTGTATCACCGCTATTCTCCCATCCAGGAGTAGGGGAAGGTAGTACCTCAACGACCTGTCATTGTGTGTCGCTGATGATTCACCACTTGCTTGGCCTCCAGCTCTATGCCGCCCGGCGTACTCGTCAACCTCTATCTCCGTCATTTCTTGATAGTCCCTGATTGTCGAGTCGACCCGCCTGATGTCGATCCCTGCTCCTCTTGCTGGAGGTGGTGTCGAGGAGCTCGGCATCAAGATGCTCGTGGTCTTGCCGCGGATCCCCATCTATTCCTGGGGGCGTAGAACTCCTCCTCAGTTGGCAGCTCTCGAGCTTCCATTATTTGCCGTATGTTGCTGTAGGCCTGGATGTCGGAAGTCGACTCCCCTGTATAGGTGTCGGCTTCTCGCACTTGAAGCGGGAAGTCTGAGACTCCCCGGATGATGAAGTCGTCCAAGTCTGGTTGCTGCCGTAGTTGGTGCAGCAACTCATCAAGCCGAAGCTCCCTCTCCCTGCATTCGGGGAGATTCTGGATGTCGCTGAGGAGCAGATACTCCTCACCGTCGATGATGATGGGGGCTAGGCTTGTGATGCCTAGCCCAAGTGGGAGAGCGACTCTGAGGGTCTGCCGGCTCCGCTCGAAGTTGGTGAGCTCCTCTTCTGCTTGCCGCCGTTCCTCCTCTGGGTCGAGCTCCGTGTATTCTTTCTCTTCTGATTCCTCTTCATCTGCTCTTCCTTCTTGCTCTTGCTGGTACTGCAAAAGCATCTGCTCTGCTGCTGCGGTTGCCATGGGGTCCACCTCCATGGGAGGAATAGAGGTTGCCCCCGTTGGGTTTTCGGCACGGTGGGAGAGGAAAATGGCTAAGGCGGCGGTGTAGGAAAAATACTTGGTCCTGTCAACTGTCAGGACCATGTAATCTGGCAGCCTCTGTGCCTTGTTCGTCAAGTACTTGGCAATGTTCGGAACATCGCCCAAGGCTGCTTGAAGGGATGGACGGGGAACAAAATATGCAAGGGGGTAGCTGCACTAGGGAAGGTCCTAGCCTAGCTTGGAACTCGGCTAAGACTTGCCTATATGCTGGGGTTGCGTGCAGAGTTGCTTGGACATCTATCTCTTTCCTAAAGACTCGGAAGATGTCGTTGACATCAGCCTCGGCAGCATGGGCACTGGCGCTGTACCATCGCCTGAAGTCAGCAGTGGCCATTGATCTAATGAAGGTGAGACTAACAAACAGATGCAGAAGCGCCTCAAGGAGCTGGAAAATCGCCTAAACTGTCAAGAGCAAACTTGTAAGGTTGCTAAGTGAGAAATGGGAACCTATTTATAGAAAAAGGTAAAACCCTAATTTTTGGATGACCTAGAATTTTACTGGGGTTGGGCAATTCTGACCTATTAAGAGGTCCAAATGAGAATTTGAAGACTACTTTTAGGGTTTGAGCGTGCTAAGATTGGCTAATGAACCTATTGCAACAAACTGGAGGTCATTTGGATATGGCATGATGGAGAAAATGCTGAGAGGTCTCACACGTTGCGCCCAGACCGATAATGAAAAGTTCATTTTCTGCCCTGGCGCGACGTGTGAGACATTGGCTCTAATTGGGTTAAACTTGTCCAATTTGGGTGATGTAAGGATCTAATTCTACTGGACTCATCGAGTTAGGCAGAATTGATCCCTTATTTGGTCAATTTGGAGCAGTTTTGGGCATTTTTTGGGCATGGTCTCACACATTGCGCCCAGTCCGAAAATGAAAAGTTCATTTTCTGTCCTGGCGCGACGTGTGAGACATCGTCTCAAATTTGCTCAAAGTGTCCATTTTAACTAAAACAAAAGCCAGAATTCAATAACTTAACTTAATTAAGCAAGATCAGACATATTATTTAGCCAAAAACTGTTTATATTAACAAAAATTTTCTATTATTTACAAAATTTTAAGGGCGCTCTCTCTTGATGTGCCTAGCAAGATGCATGTCTTGCCTCATGAGTGTCACCCTCTTCGCATGAACTGTGCAGGCCGTCGAATCTTCAAAATGCTGCACCAGTTTTTGCTCTGCTACCTCCTGCAGGGCCAGCAACATCTCGTCGGTCACCCTCATATCCGTGTTGTACTCTTGGATGACCTCTCGGACTAGGCGGGTGAATATGCGCCAGAAGAATCGCCTTGGCAAATGAGAGCAGATTTCTAAGGAAGAACGTGGAAATGAGGGGGGGGGGGATCCTAGGTCTATTTATAGACGGGCCATTTTAGGTCAAATTTTAAACTACCCTTTTGGGTCATCTAAAGCACCTAAAACCCCTAAATTTAAGCATTTCTATCCTCATGGTCTCACACATTACGTCCAGACTGAAAATGAAAGTTTCATTTTTGGTCCTGAGCCATGGTGGATTCTGATGCTAAATTTTATACTTTCTAAGGCATGTTTTTAGGGATGTAACATACTAATTCTAGCTAATTCCTAGCTTAAATTTCGAATTACCATATTATTTTTCTGAAATTCATGACTTTTCAAGGTGTTTTGGGCTCGATGTCTCACACGTTGCGCCCAGCCCGAAAATGAGATTTTCATTATCTGTCCTGGCGCGACGTGTGAGACCATCCTACTTTTTGAAGGTTTGGCTCACTAATTTTAGTCTTTTTATGTTCTCATTCACTTTAACTGTTACTAGCTTAGCATATACTACAAAAATGAGAAAAAAAATTTCCCATTTTTCGAGGTTTGAGAGTCCTATCAAGTTAGTACTACTGGGAGCATGGTCAGTGCTTTGCTCTTGGTCTCCAAGAACATTGCTCTGATACCACTGTGATGTCCACTACTCGTATACGGTGCACTCACCGTATACAAACAGGAGTTCATCCCCCATACCAGCTCCATACTGATACAGGGCCCTCCACATGTCACTGTACCCGTAACGAGTCCCAGTGGGAAGAGTGAAGGGGTCATTTTACCCCGTCTCCCTCAGGGCCTACCTAGCTGCGGAAGCGTAAACATACATGTCAGTAAATAATATCATCACATATCCACCTCGAAGGGTGGTACATCAACATCTGCATAGACAAAGATCAGCACAATACATATGGAAAAACCTACCCAAGGCTCAGACTCAAGGGATGACTGACGGCTTGGGCCTCCAGAGTTCATTGCAGACAGAATTCATGGCAATGGATTTGGCTGGCATAAGAACATGGCATAGGGTTGTCCACTCCATCCGCCCCTCCTGTGCACACTTTGCAGAGTAGGCTGAAAAGTGTTGGGACCTGACTGTAGCCCGCCGGATGCATAGCCAAAGGGGCTATTCCTGGGTTGCATCTCCCTAGTTCCGATGGGGCAGGTAGGGATTACTCCCTCCAGAGATCTACGTGCTGACTCAAGGTGACTAGAGGGCCACTGCCCTTATTCGACTTGAACCCACTGGAGAGTGACGCATCACCCCACGGGTGTCGAGCCCATGCCTTGCCCACACGCAGTGGCAAGCCATTAGACCTAGTCTACAATGATCCCCGGTAGGCCTTACACACCAGAGGGATCGTTCAAGAGTTAGAACACGAACCTCCTTCTAAGCCAGTCTGCCCCCTTCACCCACAACCAGGTGTGGTTCTTGTGCACAGGCCGAATCTATAGTGTGCTAGAGAGGCTAATCTAGGAGCATCTACTATCAAGCTTGAGGTCTCTACCCCCCTTCCCAATACAAGGAGTTCACAGAGATACATCATCCATATACATCATAGAAGAACTAAAGAACTAGATCTAATCTATATCATAGAGCTAGGTTCTTTAGTTAGAGTCTGGTATCTAGAGATCTAGATGGCTGCTATGGGCAATTTAATAGGCTAAACCTACTGATTCTATGACTGAAATACGGTTTAAGCTATTAAATTGACTAAATACCTGATCCTTGGGTTGCTCCTCCTGACCTGAGTTCGACCATCCTGCTGGACTGCTTGAATCAAGGAAAACTAATGGTGCAATTCGCTCAGACAGAGTCTGGGAGGCGGTTTTGACTCATGGGGCAGCCAAAACAGAGCTCTAGAACCCTATGGACGAAAATGGCAAGTTAGGGTTTCCTCCTACCTAAATAGACAAGGGGTTAGGGCTAGGGTTTCCAATTATCACTTTAGGCATGTGGGATAATTGGGAATGGCCCACTTGCCTTTAATGGCTAGGTGGCATAAATGTATCCACATGGAAAGGTGACACCTTGATAAATGTGCACATTGGTAAATGTGCACATTACATACCTTGCAAGTTGCCCCCTAGGGGCTACTCACCTGGCTACACGTTGGCGTACACGTCAGTCGGGGTGGCGTGTACGCGTGACTACGCCCTGGGGCTGTATACTGTGCTGGAACATCACAGGCAGTAAAAGTAACCCATCAGATAGAAAGAGAGGATGAATGGATTACTCTCAGAAAGGTGAAAAAACCAAATACGCCTGCCCAGAAATTAAAAAAAAATATAAATGGAAGTGCTAAAAGAAAGGCAAAAAAACTGAGGGAGAGACAGCTGCAAGAAGAGAATCAGAAGATGCAGAAGACTGAATGGAGGAAAAAAGTTAGATTCAGTGATGTTAATGCTGTTAAGGTTCTTTATAATGCTAAGGGGAAAGGGATCCTCGATCCTGATGCTCTGGTGGTAACCCCGGCTCATGAACACAGGGCTAAGGTCCTTACTATTGAGGAGCCTATGGTTCTTTCAATAAACGACTTCTCAGAGTCGAATGACTCTGGGGATAAATTTCTTGAACAGGGCGAGCCTTCTTTCAAAACTTCACCTCCTCCTGTCATAAATCTTTTCAAGGAACAGCCCTCTCTGCAAATGACTGATCAGCCTTCCATAAAGGCTGGTGATCAGGTGACGCAGGGAGATACTGAACAACTGCAAGGTGTAGATTCCCCAAGAAGGGAATTGGAATCTAAGGCTGGTGATCAGGTGACTCAGGGAGATACTGAACAGATGCGAGGTGTAGATTCCCCAACAAGGGAATTGGAATCTCAGGAAATTCTCCCTACGGGCATAATAGTAGGAGACTCTCATATTCCTCTGGAGCAGGAGGAACAGCTGCCCCTCCTTAAATTGGGGGTTTTGGGAAAAGAGGATAAGGAGGAAGTGCCTTCCTCTCTGGGATTAGAGCTGGAATTGGACAACCTTCAGGGTAAGTTCTGGGATGATGGGAGAAGTAGTGAGGATAAGTCTGAGGCTGATGAAGAGGTTGAGACTTTCTTCACACCACAAACAACTAAGAAAACCAGGCAGAGAAAGGTCTATACTCCCAATCCGTATGGGCCTATCACTAGATCCAAAAAACCATGAGGATAGTGACCTGGAATCTTAGGGGAATTAAGGGCCCCTTAAAACGTAAGCGTGCAATCATAGCTATGAAGGAGATGAGGGCTGACATCATCCTAGTTCAGGAGCATAGGTTGCCAAGCTTTGAAGCTTCCAACCTTGGGAGATGGATAATGCCAAATGGTAGCTCCATTTGGTCATCTGCAGATGGGACAAAGGGAGGGATTTGCATAATTTGGAATTCTCTCCCCTCTGTTGGTTCTTATCAGAACCCCAATGGCAGATGGCAGGTGGTTTTCTTGAAGATTAATGAGGAAATAGTTGGTGTCATCAATGTGTATGCTTCTACTGATCCAGGGGGGAGAGAAAAACAGTGGAAAGAGATGGCAGATTGGATGAGCTCTCAAAAGGCTGATAGTTGGATTTTGAGTGAAGATTTTAACAATACCCCCAATTGGGACCAAAAATTAGGGAAAAAGATGAACATGTCGAGGAATGAGAGGGTTCAATGGGATAGATTGATATCTTTATTTGTCTATCAAGCACCATCCTCCTCAAATGTGTACTCATGGAGTAACAAGAGAGCAGGGAATGACAGGGTTTTCTGCCTTCTTGATAGGTTCTACACAAAAGATTGCACTTGGCCTCAGATGATCATCAAAGGTGATCATAGTAACTCAATATCAGATCATTTTCCCCAATACTTAGAGTATGGAAACTCACTCGGGAGGGGGGAGGGCAAATTCTCCTTCAAACTGAACACTAGTCTGCTTAACAATGAAAAGTTTTGCCATGACTTTCAGGAATTCTATAAAGCACTGCAGCCATTGTAGCCTAGTGGATCCATGAAAGGGTTTGTCACCAGAATGAGACAAATCAAAGATTGGCTAAAAGTCTGGGGCAGAAACTGGAATGAGCAACTAAAAAGGGAAAAAAAGGAGATATATCTGCAAATGAAGGAGGTTAGACAGAAAATTTTTGAGGATCCACACAATGTTATGTTACATCAGGAGGAGGGAGTTTTGGAAAGGAAAGTTAAGAACATTGAAGAATCTGAGGCTCGGGGTCTGATAATCAAAAGCAAATGTGTCAAATATTAATTGCATGGATAGATGCAGCTCCAAGTTATTTTTTAAAACTGCCAAAGGGAGGATCATGAATAATGGAATTGTTTCTATTTCAGAAGGGGACCAAATAATATCAGGGCAGGAAAATCTGATGGAATTCTTTCATGAAAAATACAGTAATCTGTTTGCTCATGAAGAGGTGGATTTGAATAGTTTCCAGAGTTTCTTTGATAAACTTGGACCAGCTGACAAAGCTCTGGATGACACACAGCTCCTTATGTGCCCCTCTGAAGGTGAGATAGAGAAGGTTCTCAAGGGTATGGCAGGTGGAAAAAGCCCTGGTCCGGATGGCATCCCCCCTGAATTTTTGGTTGCCTTTTGGGACATTCTCAGGCAGGATGTCACCACTTTTATTCAGGGAGCATGGTCTGCCCCAAAACTTCACCCTGCTATAAATGCTGGATTAATTGCCCTTATTCCCAAGGTAGATGCTCCTGCCTCTTTTTCTGATTGGAGACCAATCTCTCTTACCAATGCTACCTACAAGATTTTGGCAAAAATTCTAGCAAATAGAATAAAAGAGACTTTGCAGAAGATCATCAACCCAGTTCTGTCTGTTTTTCTTCCTGGAAGAAGCATCTTGGACAATTTTGTTGGTGCCCATGAGGGTCTGCATTGGAACCTTGTCTCCAAACAAAATTGTATGCTGGTCAAACTGGATTTCAAACGCGCCTATAATACCATTCACTGGAAATTCCTGTACAAAGCAATGGCCCAACTGGGGTTTTTTGACAAAGTTATTAGCAGGATACATAGTCTAAATGTTGCTGGCTGTTCTGCAATTTTAGTAAATGGTACCCCATCAAAATTTTTTGAATGCAAGAGGGGGGTTAGACAGGGCTGCCCCTTGGCCCCTTACCTTTTCCTAATAGTTGCAGAAATGGTGACGAGGGCTACTTCATCCCTTATAGCTGCCAAAGAAATCAAATGTCTCCAATTGCCTCAGAATTTGGGAGATTTTTCACTTATGCGGTATGCAGACGATACTTTTGCCTTCCTCCAAAATGATGGATACAATCTCCCAAATTTCCTGCAGATGCTAAATTTGTTTGGAGGGGCTTCTGGAGTCAAACTGAACAAAGGTAAGAGCACTATTGTCTTACAATCTGAAGAAGAGGAGATTCATGGCATAAAGGTCACAGGTCACAAAATAGCTACTAAATTGCTTGGCCACCCCTTGGCTATTAACATGAATCTGATAGGTTTGTGGGACCCCATTGTTAACAGGATGAAGAAAAAAATACAAATGTATCGAAAATCCCTTTCAATTGCAGGAAGGGTGGAGATTATTAATAGTGTGAT
The DNA here is from genome assembly GCA_021234155.1 of Isoetes taiwanensis. Classification (NCBI taxonomy): domain Eukaryota; kingdom Viridiplantae; phylum Streptophyta; class Lycopodiopsida; order Isoetales; family Isoetaceae; genus Isoetes; species Isoetes taiwanensis. Next base: position 686,279 of record JAJEKV010000220.1, on the reverse strand, counting down.
TGCAAGCACTCATATCTTCTTCTCCTCTGCCATCATTGCTGACAAAGCCTCTTACAGAAAATTGGAGAAAGCCATGAGGGATTATATCTGGCAGGGTGCTAGAATGGTATCATGGGATAATTTGACTCTGCCCAAAAAGGAAGGGGGTTTAGGATGCAAAGATTTGTTTGTCCAAGCTCAAGCTTTGGCTGCAAAACTGGTTTGGAGATCTCTGATGTCTAATGCTCCCTCACCAGCTCTGAAACTAATAAAATATTGGGGAAACATCCCTGGTGGGAGCTCCCTCCCTCCCACATCAGCTCCCGGACTCTGCCTTTTATCAGCTCAAATCTGCCCCTGGTACATCTAAAATTCTGAAAAGAATCTTCTCTGCATGGAATCAGGCATCCCCCTGTTTTAGAGCCCGTCCTCTAAATTCAGTCAATGAGCATCAAGACTTAGCTGAAGAAGAGGAAGGTTGTTTGGCTCTGAAACATCCTCTCAAATACAAAGAGTGGTGTCATGCAGGTCTTCACACCATTGGTGCTATGAGAAACAATGACAGTTGGAAAGACTGGGGTGATCTAGCTGGAATTTTGGTTGACACTGACACAAATAAGAGTATCTATGTTGCTCTCACTAGGAATCCAGTGGGGCATGCAACTGATGCCCAAAATTGGATATGTGGCGGGCTTGCATATAAAGTCTCTAAAATTTATAGCCTGCTTTTGGACAAGTCCCAACTTAAAGTCTGTAGAGCCTGGGATTGCCAACAGGATTTAGCCATCACCATTATAAGGCAGGGTTGGAAACTTCAATGTGCTAATAAAATTGGGTTTTTCAGGTGGCTATTGTTGAACAAAAGTCTCAAAACAAATGGATTCAAGGCTCAATTTAACAATCAAATTTCAGACTTATGCCCGATGGGCTGTGGTTCAAGGGAAACAAGTTCACATGTCTTCATCTGCCCTTGGTTAGCCCCTTTCTGGCAGTGGATTCAACCCCTGGTGCAACAAATCCCCTCTGATGAGGCCTCTTTGCTGCACTACCTAAATCAAAGCTCCCCCTTTATGGGTACCATTCGGGCCCTAACCTGCTGGGCTATATGGAAACATAGAAATGAAGTAGCTATCACAGGGTTGGTCCCAAACTTAAATAAGCTCAAAGCTTCTTTTCAGGTCCATCTAGCTGAAGCTACCATGGCTCATAAGGCAAAACAAGGCTTGAACTATGACAGACAATGGGATTCCTTGGGAACCTTTAACGGTTTCTTTCAATTTTTCTCTCTGCTTTTTAATGATGTGGACTCTTTGGTTGACAGAGCTCTTGGTGAGGAGGCATCATGATGGAGGACATGCCCGGGAGGTGGATCCTGCTACTGTCCCTTTATCAGCAATGGAGATCATAGATGCTTTATTCTGGCTTAAAACAGAGGTCATTAGCTGCATCACATTCAACCGTCTGCTGGAGGATGAGGACCTTTGGAGGTTCAATCCGGAGATAAAGCCATATTTCCGAGCCAAACTTAAGATCCATGAAGATGCTCGGGATTCCTGGATCATGTACCTTCTGGACTCAACAGGCTATGGTCCCAATGAGCTGGATGATCTGATGTTCATCCATACAATAATCACTCTTGATGGTGTGCCAGATATCTTATGAAATCTGTCCGAGGCATGGATCATTAGTCTGGTGACGAGATCATAAGACTATATTTGTCTTTTCTGAACTATTGTTATAAAGTGGTCTTTTTTTGATTGGGCATCCTTCCCTTAAAGGATATTGGTGGCTACTCTTAGCCATCTTTTTCCATGGTGGGGCTTGTCTGCCTACTATGGTTCTTTTGTATGTATGACTATGTAACTTTTCCCATATAGTAATATAAAATCTGCCGTTTCCTCAAAAAAAAAAAAAAATGAAAATATCATTCAGGGCAGTGACTCACGGTACTAGCCCGAACATGCATTTACCCCGGTTCTTCAGTACGCTTTGGCGCAATGATCGAGGATCTGTCTGCATTGTAGCTAATGCGTCTCCTAATGGGTAACCGAGAAATTTGTCAAGCAATGCTCCTACCATTGTGACATGTAGTGTCTTGGATGCAGTGTCGATGTCGCCGAACATTGTTAACCCTTCTGCCATGTCGTCGTTCCTGCGTGTGTCTTACATGATTCTCATGAATAATAGAACATCTAGAATGGATACCATACCATTTTGAATGAGAAAATGGAAGAGTGTCCACTGCATTTCAATTACAATAGTTGTTCACCTATCATAAACTTTGGCAATGCAATCTAACCATTTCTAGCTATTTCTACAAAAAGTAAGACCTTGCCAAAACTTGGAGTCAATGGAAAATAATCTACTTAATTCTAAAAAAACAAGTCGTTGCCAAAACTTGGAGTTGAATTGAAAAAAATCTTAGATAATACTTCATAAATTAGACCTTGCTAAAACTTCAAACAAGTCAAAGTTAAAAAGTCTAACTAATTCTAGCTATGTCATAAAAAATAATACCATGCCAAATCCTGGTGTGCCTAACCATAAATGCATATTCTATTTAATGGCTATCATATTGGTTTTCATTGTTTTGATCCAGCCTTTAATATATAAATGCTATTTTGAATTCACTAATCCAACCTATTCAAATGCCACCATATACAACCCTATAAGTTGGTAAAAGAGCTCATTCTTCTGCCACTATAATGCACTAGGTTAGAAGCTAAAATGTTTGGCATTTCATTTGTCTTGGTATTTTGAAATTTTTTCTTTCATAGGCTATAATAACACTCACAATAATTAAGTACCGACTTTTAGCTCACAAGCAGAACCATAGAATTAGTTAGCCTTTTTGGTATTTTCAAAAACTCTCTTTCAAGGGCAATGATAACAGCTATGATAATTAATTTGGACTACTGGCTTTTAATTTGCAAAGCAAACTAATGGGAATAGTTTAAATCTTTTACACAAACACGGACCAGATCTAACAACTATGGCCAATGGTTTGCATGGGAGTGGCCTACAAAAATGGAACTAGAAAAACTCAGCAGCAAAACTTGTGGCTTTTGGTACTTTGGACGCTTCAATATACAAAAGAACATTGAAGCCGTCATTGGCATATTCATGGCATATATTGGCATATAGCTGGAATATGCCATAAACCCACATGGACGAGGGTTTGCCCCCTAGGGGCAACCAAAAAATGTAGGATAAATTTTGCTCTACCAACTCTTTATTTTGCTCTACCAACTCTTTCATCTCTTCGAAAAAGACAATACATCTGTAATCCATTGAATTCTAGTGTTTCTTCTATGTGTCTCGTTCGCAGATAGGCATCATAATTGGGCACATGTCATCGAAAGTTCTAGACTTCAAGACGAGGTCGTATTAATTCTTGCCCAGCTCTTTTGGACACTCTAATTACAGCATTCCTGGCGAGTGCTCTATATTTCCGTAAATTCATGTGGAAAGCCACAAGTTCCACCAGATTGGTAAAACAAGCCAACATCTGTTGCTACTATTTGCTAATACACGACAAGATATTTATAGGAGTTTTGCACTTGTTTCTGTAACTTTTTTTTCTGAATAATGCTTATCTATCAGTAGATTTTACTTTTTTGTCATGCAATGCAAGCTATAAACATCTGATGTTAAACTTCATGGCAGATAGATTCCAGCTTTTCCATGTCTGGGGCGAACAGACCTGCCATTACATCTATGCTTCCATCATAAGTATAAGAAGGAAGAATGACGAGATGGGATATATGCCCCACCTGCAAAAATGGGGGTTCCATATCCAAAATCCATAAAGAGGTATTTGGATCCAACTAGTGACAGACAAGTTGGGACTTAGCACAGTCTTGTTGCTTCTAGAAATTTGCATGGGATTTTTGTGTTGTAATTCAACAAAATCCAAGGCAGATCGCATGCAGTCATTGTTGATACGTTTGATTGCTTTATGAAGAAGTCCAGAAGCAAAAGACAATGGCTGTTTGACAAGATCTCCTGCAGCCACATATGTGCAAGAATGGAAAATAACATTGCCAAAATAATCACCAGGCATGGGGGGCACCAACCTTTTTTTTCCATTGGCAGCAACAAGCAATTTTGTTTCATCTTCATCTACCCCTAGCAATGGGTATGCACTTCCACAAGTGTGCTGTCAGATTTACAAATGTCGAATAATCTCCCTGTTCATCCCCTGTTTTGGCAGCCTTGTTTTTTATCTTCTTCAACATGTCAAATGAAGTTTCTTAACTGCTAAGGGAGGGTACTCAGGCTGGACTGCGTTATCTTTTGGAGGTGGTCTTCTGTATTCTAAGTGTTCAAACTTTGGCTGTGGTGGATCTTTAGCCATCAGCTCAGATCTGTCATGCTGCGGCGGATTCGCAATATCTTCACCCCTAACAATGCTAGCCCATGCATTCATAAAAGCAGCAAGAGCTTTTTCATCTGTTATTTGATGTTGCAAACATGTGACTAAAGATATATTTTAGCATTCATACACACATTCCTTCCTCTTTCCTGCCACTTACTCCACTAGATGTGTTACGAATACATTCTAAAAGTTAGAATGTTATGAGAAAGTCCAGACTTTTATACAACCATGACAATTAGAAAGATGCAAAATTAAAACCTTACATGGATAAGCAGCAGCTCGGGAACTCCACAATTTATAGGAACCGAATCAAGCAATAGAGAAGAAGGATTAAATGACATCACGTCCTCCAAAACAAGCAAGACACATGTGCAAGCCGCTGGAGTTGGGTTTGTATTCCCATTTGCTCACTTTATCTCCAAACAGTATTTTGCTTGCATGATCACGGCTTGCGCTGCACAACATAAGGTAAAGCAAGACCTGAATAAATTATTTATACACCAAAGATAAAGTATCAATTGTCACAAAGGTACGAACACTAAAACATATCCAAGATTCACCTCACTACACTATGGTATACAGCTTATCTATGTAGTAAAAGAATTAAGCTTTGATAGGTAAGATATACACTACACGATGCATCCAAATCTTCAGTGTCGTCTGCCTGAAGATTCAACATCAAAAGCATCGTCTGCAGTTCGGGGCTATGTGAATAAGATCAAGCAAATTGGTAAGTTATGCATTCTGTTGACACCAAATACATGCCATTCATGCCTTAAAACTAGTAGCGAACAAAGGAAAATTTAAATGACCCCAATAATCACCAGCGCCAGACCAAGGACTGATGCAAGAACCGATCTCAAAATCCTGAAGAAGATCAAGAATTGCAAAATAAAATAGAGTCTTAAAGTCGCTCAGAGCTGGATCATTGCAAAAACCCAGCCCAATCGATGCATTGAAAAAGATTCTAAAATCTAATAGCAGAAATACCCTTGTAGTGTAGGCTCTTGGAGGATTTTAAATCTGGTGCAGATCCCTAAATCCTGATGCAAGCACTCATTTCAGACAGCTGAAGAAGATCAAGAGCAAAATGACGCAAAATATAGATAATGCAATGTCCGAACTCAATGGAATAGAAACCAGAGTACCTGAGAGCCACAATCAAACCCTAACCATAGCCATTGACGATGGCCCCAGCAAGGGCAAACACACCTAAAACTCTGCTCTTCAGATGGAGCATATAATAATGCCAGAACTTCGATTGTACGCCACGAAAATCACAGAGGAAAGCTTCAAAATAGATAAATGAAGCTCATCGGCCTGTGCTCATTGTAATGAGAGCCGCCTACACTCAAAATACTTGCCATCTGCCCAAGAGACCTCTCCGGTTATCCGGTTTTGAGAGCGGCTACCGACCAACAGGAGTGACCGAGAATTTACAGCCAATCATAAGTTTTGAGCAGTCACCAGCATATCCTAGGGATATTCTAGCATATACCTAGGATATGCCAAGCCCACATAAACAAGGATTTGCCCCCCTAGGGGCAACCCAAAAAAAACTCCCCAACGGAAGGAAGTGAAGGGTTAGAGGCGCCTCACATGTAAATCTTTTAGGTATTCACATGTAGTTAATCTGAGTTGGCCGGTTTGACGTCTGAGCCGTTCGTCCCCGAACTGCTGGAGCAATTTACACCTGAGCGGCTCAACGGTTTGACGTCCGGCAAAAACTTGCTGGTGACATGTGAGGCGTCCCTTAGGGTGATTAGAAAGATTCACAAGTTTACCAATTCAACCTTTAATTATGAAAGTGGCAATGATAATTGTAAAGTTAGTGGGGGGAAGGCCCACTTCAGTCATGTAAAATAATAGAGGCACGTCCCATCTAAAGGTATGTGCCATAAGCTTCGGTTTCTCGTAGACATTGTAAACTGTATCTATATATCTATCTATCTATCTTGAAAGGGCAAAAATGCAAGACCTGCATATAAAATACAAGCTATTATATTCGGCCCATTTGCAACTTTGCAGTCAAAGGAGAACGTCCAAAAACAAAAGCAATGTTCGCAAACTTAAGAGCCAGATTTGTATCATTCTTATGCAATGCCCACTCAGAAGCACATATCTCTAAGATGCATTTCATATAACCTCTTTAAGAGAACATCCACCATACGGAAAATAACTTGGCATCACTTCCACCGGTACTTTTGCTTCCTAGCCTGTTAGAACAATGTTAGAACCAAATAATAATTTTTTTTTGAGGGAACGGGTGGATTTTTATATTATATAATAAAAGGTACAATGTTTCAAAGCAAGAACAAGATTACTACAGGAGTAATCTCAACATCTTCATCCTGTTCTTGCAGAAACTTATTAGATGCTCTAAGAGAAAGATTTTACAAAAATTGCTCTAGCTGATGCACTTGAAAGGATCAAATAGTCATCCTGCCTGGTAACCAGAAGATGTATGATGATACATGAACAAGCCCTGTAGGCTCCCGAATGATGGTACTCAGCTAGAAAATTCAGGCAGATCTTCCTGAGATATTGGGAAATAAAATGGGAATATCTGACATAGTATATGTATGAAAAGAGTAAAATAGAATGAAGCTCAAGCATCAGTACCTGAGCAAGCACTCACCCAAATATATCAGTATTTGAGCATAAACCAGCCAAGCATCAGTACTTGTTTTGGTTATGCGGTTCTTGGCATAGCAGTACCAAAGAACCGAGTGCTTAAATTAATCATTTTATCTGCAAAATTGTCATACAATCTGCTGCCTATAATCTTTCCATTCAAATCTCAAAATCTTAAGATCAATCCACAATAATCCACTGTCCAAGAAACATCATTCTAGATCATTGCAAACATCATCAAGACCTTTCTGCTAGAAAGAAAGAGCAGGACGAAGGGAAAGAAGCCAACTGCTAGAGAACCTGGGTAAAATATTTAATTCAAAAATCTGAAACTTCATCACTTACTAGTGCTTTGCCCAATTTCTGCTCCATCTTATGGGCATCTGCGCCGTTTCGATGTGTCTTGGCCAGAAAGAAAGGTAGAAACTAGCATCTCCAGAAATAAAGAATCTGTCCTGTTACTAGAGATTTGCCTGCCCTTCCAAACTTCCGAGCAAAAACATAGAGCTTCTCTTGAAGCTAAAGAGCAAAAAATGCCACGTTAGTGGCTTACCAGCAAGAGATCTAGAAAGAACCGCTTTGATGCTGCTACAGGTTCTTAAATTTCCAGAAAACAAGTTCTGCATCAGACGCCAATTTCCTGCTAGCATCAGAATCTCTGACCTGGAAAGAGCTAAAGAGCCGAAGCAGTGCCGGACTGGGAGGATAGGGCGGTTCCCTTCCTGCTGCCCTAGCCGCAGGCGCATGTTCGTGCGTCAAGAACCATTTTTCCTCGAACCAAATAATAATTGGCAGTTAAGTTTAAAGGTTCTATATGTACCCATCTGCAAAAGGGAAAATCAGTAATGCATTAACATCAATGAAGAGATAGTACTAACTATTGCATCTTGGAAATAGCAAAAACATCACTGTAGCACAGAGGTTCCAGAATGGGCAATAATATAGTTTCACAACCACGTGCAATGAGACAATCAACAATCGTTCTGGAAAGATAATTTTTTGATGTTCTTTCTGGTAAATTTCATGTATCAATGGAACAGCACCTAATTGCTAAATCTGCCTCACAACCATAACTATCTTCTAAAACCATATGACCAAGTTGGCCTCTGAATATAACAATAAATAGTATATGAGTGACAAGATTAAATTCAATAATCAAGGTGTAGAAAAGACACGCACCTTAATTTATGGCTACGAGGATACCTATGAAGGGCTTTCTTTAAATTTTTGAGTCCTTGATGAGTACCAACTTGGCTATCCTTTTGCTTCAAAATCTTCAGTTGAAACAATAAGAAACATAACACTAGAAGCTACAGTTTAAGGGAAGTTCAAAACCTGATGGGGTTTAGCAAGTAGGAGACCTGGATGAAGTTCTCCTCTTAAAAAAATGGTTGAATCCTTGATAATACGTGTACTAACAATATCTCATCAGCACTGATAATTGCTAGGACTGTTAGGCAAAATGAATTGTCTGTGAATACAATATTGGGTATTTTTTAATGGCATTGAATGGGCATTTTTGAAAGTTGGAACAGGTCCAGATGTTGAATAGAGCATTTTGCATATCAGAGCTGCAGCTGCAACATACTTCCTAACATTGCCAATTGTTGCTTTGCTGATAGTTGTGCAGAAGATAATGCTAGACTTCACCGACTGCATTTCGATCGAACTACAGCATAGCCCCTTAATGCATCTGGATTGCCTTTCACAACATCTAGAATAATGAGAGCTAAAATTCATTCATTTTCTAGTCGAAAGAAGCAATAATGCAAACATTATCAGATACTGCAGGCTCATTGTACACTAAAAGAGTGTCCTTGGCATATCCAGCCTGCACATAGTTCGCATATCAAATGTATATGTCACAATGACTTGATTTTTAACTTGCATAGAACACGTGCAAGGTTTATCTTGATTGAAGTTTCTCGGAATGCATGCGCTCCAGCTTCAGATCCTGGCCTCATAGAGAGGGCAATTAATGCAAGCTGGAAAGAAACAGCTGCAGATTTGTTGAATAGTCCCTTCAAGTTATGCATTTCGTACTTTAAAGGAGACCGTGTAATGCCTTGCCCTAGTGCTGCATAAAGCTGTAAAATAAAATGCATTATAAAACTTGCCATTCAAGTTATAAATTTTGTACTTTAAAGGAATTAGTGGAGTTTTTCACCGTTTGGTAGAAATGCTCAACCCGAAGAAATAATATACAAAAGTTAGGAATTAGAAAATAGGCTTGTTGTTGTTGCCTGCAATGTCTAGGTAAAGCTAATAGCATTTGTTGTTCCCATCTAAGACTGCAAGCTAAATAGTTGTGAAGCATCAACAAGAAGTTGGTTGACATTTGCGCATGAGGAACAAACCCGAGAAGATTTCAACCGATTTATCTGTGCTCCAAGATATGCAGACCCCAGTTGCCATTTTGGTAACTGCAAAGCATTGAACATGATGAAACACATAAATTATAAAGAGAACCATTATATTGACCAAATTTCAAAAAGGATCACTTACTGCACAACATATAAGCAACTAGCAAAAGCTCCTTGCATATCATGCTTACTGCACAAAAACAACATAACATTAGAAATAATCAACTATCTTATTAGATAATTTTCATATGCTTGCAATTTTTTTTTTGAAGGACGACAAACTCTTATTTAATATTCCAGAAGAAGTACACACATAGATGCAGAGACAGGAATAAAATCTCAGCAGACAAAGATAATCCACTGAGTGCAGCCACCTGTCTATGCATAAGATAAGATACCCAAATATTCCTCAAAAATCAAACATTTTTTCTTAGGAGCAAGCTGAGAACATAGGTATGCCTTCACCAATCTGTCTTGCGCCTCGTGAAGAAGTTGGTCGACACTAATTGATAAGCCTTTCAAGATACACAGCCGCCTCTTTTCCAAACTGTGACGCTCCCTGCTAAACATACGGCCCGGCCAGTACACTCTCTAGAAAATCCCCGTCCGCTCAACAACCGCCGCCTGGAGCCCTCCGTCTATCCCGCACTCGGGATCTCGTAGTGCGGGGAAGGGGACCTGAAAGGTGTCTTCTTGGCGCCCTTCCCCTATGGGCTCCTATCACAGCGGAAGCATAAACACAATACAATATGCTACCTCGAGGGTAGCTCAACTGCACATCCATAGACGAAAAGAACACAATCATATACCATAAAACATGAGAGCTCCTACCCGTGGCTCTGACACATAGGGTAGTCGACTGACTGGATAGGCCTCAAGATAGAGCGGTGAGTCATAACAATGGCGGGCTGGCATAAGACAATGGCTAGGGTTGACCACTCCATCCGCCCCTCACGTGCATACTTTGCGGATGGGCTAGATCAAGCGTGGCATGACTCTAACCTTCTCGGATCACGCAATCCCATGGCATCACCCATCCGGGACTACTCCAAAGTTGCATCTCCCCGGTCCGACGAGGTAGGAAGGGTTGCATCTCCCCTTCCCGGGTCTAGAGGCTCCACGCGGCGGCTAGAGAATCGTGGCGACACACGATTAAGTACCGAACCGAACCCCCAAAACAAGAGCCAAGGCGACACTTGCAACTCTTGAGAGGCGGGCGACACCATTGCCCCAGAGGTGTCGGACCCATGCTCGCCCACACGAAGTGACCCCGACCATAAGCCTAACCCACTATGGGATCCCCCTCAGCCCCCCACTCCGGCAGGGGATCCACCCTCCATCTTGCCTCTAGCCCGTTATGTGGTGCTGAGTCACATCATAGCCTCCATAGCCCGGTGGGTTCCTATGCACGCAGGGCCGCAACTAATCTGAACTAAGGGATCTACACTAGGAGCATACTACATATGGCCCTAGGTCTCTACCCCCCTTCCCAATACAAGAGGAGCAACATGATCAACCAATATCACATACATCACATCATGATCAATATCAATATCATATGAACATCTTAACCTAATCATACATAGCTAACTAACAGTTAGGGTTCCTTGATTAGGGTTCAAGATGTTCAACAAGGGATCTAGGGTGGCTCTACTCTAGACACGAATCACTAACCCATCTGGAGTGCTAACTTCCAGATGAACTAACATGAACTCTACTCAACCTACCTCCTCCAGAAGCGCTTCCTCCCATCCCTGGTGTCTCCATGCTCCTAGACGTGGTTCGAAGGCTTGCTCCCTCTACGATCATACACACCTTCCAGGGGCTGCTGCTCCAGGCTAGACTATGACGAACGGTGCTCGAAACGGGGTTTCGGGCACGTGGGTGAGAGTTCAGGTGCTAGGGTTAGGGTTAGAGCCAATATAGGTGTGGGTCCACATGGGATGCCACGTGGCACCACTAGGATAAGGCCGTGTGGCGGTTGCCCAATAGGATAAGGCCATGTGGAAAAGGGCCTTATCCTAAGGTTATCTAAGTTAAACAATTAACTTAGATGTGCACCCCTTGCCACTTTCTGGGGCATACAAGGCTACCTAGGTAGACTTGTATGGTGACGGGTCCAGGAATGTACGTATTTATAGCGTATATTCCCTTGGAACGTCACACAAACAGACCACAACAACCAGCCTGAAGCTAAGTGGAAAGCCTGTTGCTGCAAGCTGTTCCAAGTGGAAGGATAAATGGCGAGAAGCACCTGCTGGCTAGTCAAGGCCACATGGAAGAGAGATAGTAACCATGACCAAACTGGCTGAACCTGGTCACATAGAAAGAAACAGTGCTCGAGACTTTCAACTTACCGCTCACACAGTGGGCAGAGTCCTGAAATGTGGGGATAAAACTTATGAACCAGCACATTAACCCGCAGACATCTGTGAAGGAGTTGCTACCATAAGGTAGAAACTTTGGGATGAAGCAATTTATTCCAGACCCAGGGCCACATACGCTTCCACTGAGGAGGGGAATGCGGAGCTGCCAACCAGCCCGAGGGGGTACAATGGCAACCTCAACTAGCTTTTGATATAACGAATGCACAAGACGTTGTGCATTAACAATTTGGGGACCAGTCCAAATAGGCACATCAACTGATTGTGAAGGAGCATCTGGCAGAATGTCAGCCATCTTTTGCCACATAGCTCTTTCCCATCGAGATAGCAAAAACTTAATCTGAAAAGCATCCCAAGTCAACAAGTGCCCACCTCATACCAAGCACCAACTGTGAGAATACCAGCAAACCTCCAACGCCACTGAGTCAATGGATGTACAGTAGCACACAGAGGCATGTGATTATCTAGAGGAATTTACCAACATAGAGAACCTACCTGTGGACACACACCTGGATTAATCTTAAATAGCACACGAACTATCTCCCAAGAATCAAGCAGTCCCTTCAAGAAGGGGCGAAGCTGATAAAAAAGACACCAAGGAAGAACTACCCTAGATGCCGGTTTCCCAAAAGGAATAAATTGCGTAACCAATCTCATTCCAGGCGAATGTACCATGCGCGCCAAGTAGCGACAAATAAACTTAGATATCATAATTTTACTCTGTAAATGAAAGTCAATCATACCTAGACCTCTAGCAAATCTTGGTTTGATACATGTGGACCAAGTGACTTTCACAACTACACCTGTCTCACTACCTGCCCAAATGAAGTTACGGACAATAGCGACAACCTCTTGAAACTTTGTTTGTGAGGCAAGCACAACAGATGCCATATACACATGAGTGTTGTTGAGAACCTGCTTAGCAACTACTATCCTCCCTGCCAGAGAAAGCTTAATTGTATCCACCAAAAAAGATGTTTACGCAGGCCTTCCACTATAACATCCCATGCATCTGAAATAGAGATATGTATGCCTATAGGAATGCCCAAGAGTTTACTGGCCTTCCCTTGAAAAAGCACTTTCCACGGACCGACCTAAATCCCCTAAATATTATTTAAAGTGGTAATTACATTGCCTTTTACCATGAAAGCTGGCTTCATTTATATGGACAGAGATATAAGTGCAAAAATGTAAAACAGTAATGTGGACTTCTAAGACATACATGAATGACCTATTTATCTTCCCTTAGAACTCTGGATGACCGGCATGCCTATCCATGGTAGTGGTGAAGCTGTCGTATAAGTGTTTTACTAAATCTATTTGGCCATTCTTCAAATACAACAGCTCATATAACCAAAAAACAACAAAAACTTTCATATTAAATCTGCAATATTCAACGTTGAAACTAATCGCAAGAGTTTCCTAACATATGAAGTTGGATATCTAACCAAGGCACGCCCAAGAAAGTGCATCATTGCTGTCGTTGCAAACCTTTGTGCTATGCTAGGATGCCTAATGTTGCCCAAACATCTAGACTCGTGCCATCCAATCTCAAACCTCAATACACCAAAACTTCAAACATCAAGTACTCTTGTATTCTGCCATGAGCATCTACCTAGCATTCAAAGTAGAGACATCAAATAAGACTCTCTTCAAAACTGAATAAGAAAGTCCGGTTAATATTAGCTCCATGCTCCTTGAGATCTCCACGAGTCTACCGTTCAACTTGTATTACCAACAGACTGGCAGTTTCCATACTTGCCAGGCAAATAAGATCAAGCATTTTGCCAGAGCTAGACCTTGCAGACATCTAGCAGCCCCATTTTGCATCAGGGCATGTGCCAAAATCATGTCGCTCCAACCATGAATCTTTATACAACGACTGCTTGCCATAACAAATCCCGCTAAGCAGAGTTCAAATATAGCCTATTGCATTCGTTGCATCAAACACAATTGATGACCATCATTAGGCTTCTCAAAATCAAGAATAACCCTCAGCTTTCACAAATGATCACTGACCTGCGATGTCTTAAACCTTTGGAAAGCATATGAATCTTTGCATTTTAGGCAACAGCTGTGGATACAACGCCTATTTGTTGCTCCATCTCAGATACCCAGCTTTTGAACAAAATCCTATTTTCCAAGAAAAATATTCCCCCAAAACAAATTTTTGACACACATTTAGGCAAAAATATAGCAAATTTCGGACCATGTAGACTCTTCTATTATGAAATATATAAATGCATTTGTTTGGATTTGGTCTCTATTTTCCAAGGTGTGCAAGCATACATTCGTTCTTATGAATTCATTCATTCATTTAGATTTGGTTTCTATTGTCATCGGGAGTATCACTATATAGTCCAAAAAAAAAATCTTATTGAAGGCTTTGTATATATTTATATCAATATAAGTTTAGAAAATTTTACAAAAAACACTTTTTTCAAGGGAAGTATAACCCTAGAAATAACATATGTCTTAAAAGGTCGTCAGCAGACTTAAAAGAAATTATGGGTCGGCATAACTTTGAATTTTTATCCATATCCCCCTTTCCAGAAGAAGGATACCAAATGATCTAATGATAAGACTTGAGATTAAAATTCTTGCATTTCCTTGCTTTTCCTCTTACCACCAAATGGAGTAAATGCACATACAAAACTTCGCCTTTGCCATTAAATCTGCCCCTGGAGTCTTTGGCCTTGTAAAGCAATTCTCTTTGAGCATTGTAGTTCTGATCACAGCAGCATCCGCATCCATAGATGTCCTCATGCTCCATGATATTAGCCGCTCCAAAAATCTTCATCTATTCATTATTTGCCCTGAGGTTGATTCTGCTCCATTTAAGTTTTCTCATCAGCATGAATAGAACCTTTGAAAATGCAACAAAATTAGCTGTTAATCTCATGAATCCAATTAACATTATATTGAACCTGCTTAATGATCCCTTCAGGGGGGATGATTTCACACTTAAAAATAAAGGCAATTCTTCCTTTCCAGATTCTCCATAGGAGAATGTAGATCCTCCAATCACAAGGGTTAGAAGGCATAAAGAAATCAACCTCATTTAAGGCTACAAGATCCAAACCAAAGATATTAGAAGCGAGCTTCAAAATCCATTCTGACCACATGCATTATCTAAACAAATGATTTTCATCCTCCCTAGCATTCAAACACTTGTCACAAACATCAGAGTTAGTCATCGATAATTTGTGCCTTTTACTGTTGGTTGCCAAACTTTTTGCCATAGCTGCCACATAAAGGCCTTTATCTTCGGGCTGATGGGACTATTCCACATAAATTTCAAGTTACTTCTGCCCCTATCTGGCTGGATTTTCCATTTCTGATGGATTGTAAGTTCCTGATTGCTCATGAGAAATTTATAAGATTTTCTGACTGTATATCCGTGCTTTCCATTATGCTGCCATGAATCCTCAGCATTGGACAAGGTGCCTTGAGAGATGAGAGTGATAATAGATTCATAAAGTACCTTGTTCATCTTTCTTGGAGAGGTTGTTGCAATATCCTTCGTACAGTGAGCTTCCTTCGCCATTACGTGCCCACAGCCTTTGCTGCCTCTGTTTGTCAGCATTTGATGTACTCTATTGTTGTTTAGTGGAGATGCCCAGATGTGGCTTATCTTTCAGCTCTCTTTTCAGTTAGTTGCTCGCTGGTTTTGAGAATTAAATTTATCTTCGTATCACGATAAGAAGACAAATGGTATTCTCAAAACCATTGCCACATAGACCTTGAGTTAGTTAGAGTTTCATCCCTTTATACACCCTTCCTCTCGTCATTTTTCCTTCATCAGCTCATCTGCATCTCCGTGAGCACTGGTTTTGGACTTGATCTTCCCACCCACCCGCCCACCCACATTGTTGTTTGTCCCTTTGTATGATTATCCTCCCCTGCAAGAACCGAGTTATTAGATAACCCCTTTTGCTTTCCATAACCTTGCTTGGTCAGGGAAATGACAAGCAAGGCACATTTTTGGGTTATCTAGAATTAAAGCTGGATTTCAGAATATGAATTGCGCTATTGAAAGACCCTCTTTCCATGTATACATGTGTCTCACCTCCAAACAAGCATTAATCCACTTCTTAATAATACCTGGGGTGTTAGTAGGAACAGAAAAGGAGAAATAAATCGAGTGAGGAATCTCCATCTTTAAAGATCTCCATCCATAAGGGTGGCATCTGCTGATGTAACGTCTAATGAGAATAGAGATCGGATGCCTAATTTTGTTATGGTAGGCCAATCCTTGTTATGGCAGCCAAGGCCAATCCTTGTTTCTCAATATTAATAGTGCCGAGGCCTCGCATTCTTCTTGGTTTTACAACATTCCTTCATTGACACAGGGTGCCAACACCTTCTATTTTGACCACAAGCTATGAACCTGCCAATAATACTCTGTAATTTATTAGAAACCTTTTTAGGAGCCATGATAACCGAAGATTGATAAACCTGAGACGAGGATATCACGAAGTTGGCAATAATAGCTCTACCATTTTTGGACAGATATTTAGAGTTCAGAGTATCAACCTTTTTATAGAACTTGTCTATAATATTGCTCCACAAATCTGAAGCGTTACATCTAATGGCATAGGGTACCCCCAAAATTTTAGACTTGGTACTGGGGAAATTATACTTACAACCCAAAAGGCCAGCCACCTGCTTTCCTTTATCCTCATTCCTTGCTTGAATTGCTGATTTAGCTGGATTAACCCTACATCCTGAAGCATCCCCAAAATCATTGAGTATCCGCTGAGTGTTCATAATAGAGTTGTGGTCCATGGAGATCAGGATAGAAGTATCATCTGCAAAATGACCATTAAGGATTTGGCTTGCCTGAGAATTGTCAGGAAGATGAAGACCCTTAATTAAGTTAGTAGATTTGGCTTCATCCAATTTACTGTGAAGAGCCTCCATTACAATCAAGAAAAGAAAGGGAGCTAGAGGGCAATCTTGTTTAATTCCTCTTTGAATAGAGAAAAGGGGACTGCACTCACCATTTATAAGCACAGCAGATCTCGAGTTCTTAAGAATGGCTTTGAAGATACCAATACTCTCTTCATTAAATCCCAGAGCCCTGCAACTTTTAAAAAGAAAATTCCAGCTCTACCGTATCAAAGGCTTTGGTAATGTCGAATTTAAGGAGAGCCACCTCCTGTCTGGAATCTTTAGCCCATTGGAGACCCAAAATAACAGTGATCACATTGTCAAGAATAAATCTGTCCTTGAGATACGCAGATTGGGAGTTGTTGATGATGCAATCTAGAATCTTCTTCAGTCTTGCAGCAATAGCACTTGAAATTATCTTGTAGATAACGTTAGACAAAGAGATAGGTCTATAGTCAGAGAAGGAGACAGGAGAATCCATCTTAGGAATGAGAATGAGAATGAGAATGAGAATGATTTTTTATCGTCCACTGAGGCCAATCGGCCTATGGGACCCATAAGGAGCGTAGCAAACTTATTACTGTCCGGGTTAAAAAACCCCCGCCCCGAAGGGTTTTCGAGGGAAAAACCGTGGCAGTAATAAGAATGCTGTCAAACTGTACAAGTATACATCAATGTATATATACATGTCAAGTGTGTGCCCGAGGACATAGCTGATCTCGCATGTCCATAACCTCCTGAAGATATGATTCCAAAGACCCGCATTTGGATCTTTGTGCTCAATGTCACATGTAACGGCTGCCGGGCCCGACCAACTCGAAGATATCGTGTCCTAATTTGATCATATGCTTGGGCAACTTTGAAGGGTATGAGATTCATCCTCAATGACTCCCATTTGGCAAAGATTGACAGAGCCTCCTCGGCGTGGCTCACCAATCCATCCGCCTGCCTCACCCGGAAGATGATGTGCCCCTCGCGAATGGAGGCAATGAGTCCGCGCCTTTTCATGGGCAAGTGGGTACGCAGGTAGCATTAGAGCCTCGTTCCAATGTGGGATTTATCTTGGCGCCGTAGTGTGTTTGCCTTGACCTGTTCAAGGGCATTGGCATCCCAAAGCTTGCCGAGGAAGCAAGCGTCAAGATATTGCCTCAAGCTATGGCGACCGCCTCTGTTTGCACATGTATGCACCTCGTGCTCCTGCACATTCCATCTAGCCAACCATTGAGCTCTCTTTTCCCTCCAAAGCCCGGGCCTTGAGGCCAGTGGGTCCATTGCCATGATATAAGCTAGTTTAGGGAGACGAGCATCGTCCACATTGACCACCTTCTGAAAATAGATAATGTGGCGATCAAGGGCCGCCCTCTGAAGAGGCAAGAATCCTGTCTCTTGCAGTAGAATTTGATATGGAACTGTGGACTTCACCCCTAGCGCTCATACTAAGAAGGCTTTCTGGACCTGCTCCAAGTCATTCCAAGTAGCAAGTGATACTACTGGGCCCCATACTCCCCATACTTCCACCCCGTATAAAAGGACAGGCTCCACTAAGACCTTGAACAGGTGTGACTGATGGGCCCAATCATACAACTCCGCTCTATGACTATTGTTTTGCATTGCATATAGTGCCTTCCAGCCTGCCGTCACTTGTAGCCGTATGGATGTCCATAAAACCCTTCCCTGATTCGAATTGTGTCCATAATTAACCCCACTCCAAAATTCTAAGACCACTACATAGTCCAGAAATCCTATCTTTAAATTTGGGATTTTCCGGTTTGAAAGAAAACTTTTTGGAATTTTTTTTAAGTTATTTGGCTAAGGTTTTGATGAGTTTGGGTGCCCGGAAAATTTCCCAATTTCCAAAAATTGGGACATTTTTTTCGTTTGATTTTTTGGGGTCCTTAACTTTTTCGTATTCCTATTTGGTTGCAGCTGGCAAGGAGAGCGCATTGAACGATTGCTTAAACTGAAGTGGCGATTTCTTCTGGCGGTCTCTTTAACACCGGGTTTGTTATTCTTATTCTCGGCTTATGGCAGGCTCGATATTATGAGATGACTAGAAAAGGGCCCGGCCTGACGGCCGGGCGCTTTTCTTTTATACCCATTCCTCGGCTCGGCCCCTCTGGGGCCTCGCCTCGGTTTGGGCCCACCTATGTGACTTTTCTTTTCCACCCTTCCTCGGCTCGGCCCCTTCGGGGCCTCGCCTCGGTTTGGACATCCTTGGGACTATTCCTCGGCTCGGCCTCGGCCTTCGCGCCTCGGTTTGGGCCCACTCATGTGTCACCCATAGGGAGCTTAATCAACCTCGGTTTAACATTGCCTCAGATACATACTTACTACCAATTCCAAACCATCACACATTGGGGAGTTTAGTCACATTTACTATCAATTTCAAAGTATCATCCATTGGGAATTTACTCACACCTACTATAAACGCCCATTGGGAGCTTACTTACATCTACTACTACTTTTAAAGTATCACCCATTAAGAGCTTACTACATCTACTATGAATTCCAAAGTACAACCCCTATATATTCAAGAAGCTTGCCATGTAACTAAGCACCACTTATGAGGAGCATACTCACACATACAACCATGAGGACCTATACCATATCTACACCCATGAGCACTTTTCCCATGTTTATTACTTGGCACCCGTGCAACATGAGCTTACTTACGCCTATTACCTCTATATGTCCCCTCTCCTCTTTTATCGTCTCTCCTGTCTCTTCTCTCCCCCTTTTCTCTTTCTCCTCTCTCCTCTCTCTCTCCTCTCCTCTGTCTTCTCTCCCCCTTCTCTTCTCTCTCTCTCTCTCTTCTGTCCTCTTTCTCTCCTCTCTCTTCCCTCTCCCCTTTCTCTATTCTCTCTCCTCTCTCTTTCATCTCTCCTTCTCCCTCTCTCTTCTCCTCTCTCTCTCCCTCTCCTTCTCTCTCTCCTCTCTCTTCTATCTTCTCTCTTTCATCTCTCTTCTTTCCCCCCCCTCTCTCTCATTTCCTCTCTCTCTCTGTGTCTTCTCTCTCCTCTCTTCTTTCCCGCCCCCTCTCTCTCTCCTCTTTCTCTCCTCCCTCTCTCTCTCTCCCTCTCCTTCTCTCTCTCCCTCTCTTCTCTCCTCCCCCTCTCCCCTCTCTCTCTCTCTCTCTCTCTCTCTCTCTCTCTCTCTCTCTCTCTCTCTCTCTCTCTCTCTCTCTCTCTCTCTCTCTCTCTCTATTTTTAGACTGAAACTTTATATTTTTAGACTAAGGTGCTTATCCATGAGCACCTGGAACATTCCCCAACATTCTATTTTGAGCATTTGCAAAGTTTCAAAAAAACGTCTATTTTTAGACTGAAACTTTCTATTTTTAGACTGAGATGCTTACCCATGAGCACCTGGAACATTCCACAACATTCTCTCCTCTCTCTTCTTTCCCCCTCTCTCTCTCTCTCTCTCTCTCCTCCCTCTCCCTCTCTTTTCACCCCCCTATCTCTCCCCCCCTCTCTCTCTCTCTCTCTCTCTCTCTCTCTCTCTCTCTCTCTCTCTCTCTCTATTTTTAGACTGAAACTTTCTATTTTTAGACTAAGGTGCTTAACCATGAGCACCTGGAACATTCCCCAACATTCTATTTTGAGCATTTGCAAAGTTTCAAAAAAACTTCTATTTTTAGATTGAAACTTTCTATTTTTAGACTGAGATGCTTACCCATGAGCACCTGGAACATTCCACAACATTTTACTTTGAGCATTTGCAAAGTTTCAAAAAAACTTCTATTTTTAGACTGGCACTTTCTATTTTTAGACTGAGATGCTTACCCATGAGCAGCTGGAACATTCTAGGACATTCCAAAAGATTCTCTCTCTCTCCCTCTCCTCCCTCCTCTCTTTCTCTCTGCTCTCTCTTCGTCTCTCTCTCTCTTTTCTATTTTTAGACTGAAACTTTCTATTTTTAGACTGAGATGCTTACCCATGAGCATTTGGAACATTCCACAACATTCTATTTTTAGCATTTGCAAAGTTTCAAAAAAACTTCTATTTTTAGACTGAAACTTTCTATTTTTAGACTGAGATGCTTACCCATGAGCACCTGGAACATTCCACAACATTCTATTTTGAGGATTTACAAAGTTTCAAAAACTTCTATTTTTAAAGTGAAACTTTCTATTTTTAGACTGAGATGCTTACCCATGAGCATCTGGAACTTTCTAGGACATTCCAAAAGGTTCTAGAACATTCTAGAACATCCTAGAGCATCCCATTCTACACCAAGGCTTTTAATTAACCAAAGGAATTTCCATTGCCCCAGCCTTAACTAAGCATGGACTTCTTATTTTTTCAAGAAAAGACTGGTTGGTCTAGTGGTAAGGGTGGGGGGTTTGGGGGCCAATGTCCAGGGTTCAAGTCCGTGGTAAACCAAAAAAATTTTGTCCACCAAACTTGGGAGCTTTTGACTTTTGCTCCTTTCCTCGGCTCGGCCGGCCTCCGGCCGGCCTCGCCTCGGTTTGAGCCCACCCATGTGCCCTATCTCCATCTCTCCTTTCTCTCTTTTCTCTAGACCGATCCCTCTCCCTAGAAAGGGCCCGGCCCGGCCAGGCGGGGCCTTTCTGCACCATTCCTCGGCTCGGCCCCTTCGGGGCCTCGCCTCGTCCGGGGCCTCGCCTCGGTTTGTAGGGCGGGGCCTTGCCTCGGTTGGACAGTTTTAGTACTATTCCTCGGCTCGGCCTCGACCTTCGCCTTGATTTGGGCCTACCCATGTAGTCCTACTACCAATTCCAAAGTATCACCCGTTAAGAGCTTAGTCAATCTCTACCAGCACACGTATTACCAATATCTACTACCATACATACCTACTACCAACATCTACTACCAATCCTAATCCCTCGGCTCGGCCCCTCCACTTGCTATCAGTTTTAAAGTAGAATCTTTACCCGTCTTAACGAACATCTATATTTTTAAATCTGTGTTAACTAACATTCATTGGTCAATGTATGAGGAGCTTACTCCTATGTACTATCACATGTTACTCTATAAAACCTTTAAAAGTATCCGACAGAGCTTTTTCCAAAGTAAATGGTACTAATTTCAAAGAGCCTTTAAAAAATGTTTTATTTAAAAATCTTGACCAAATATTTTATTTATATAAGTGCCTCTTTATATACAACATTCGGGGTGTATGTTCGATGGTCTTTTTGCAATGCACCCTGGCGTGACGTTTCTGTGACGACGATTTTGACTCCGTCCTGTGAGGTGCACCTTGACAGGGCGACATAAAGTTGTCCATGGGCAAAAACCGGCGCTGGCAAGTAGAGCCCAACGGTCTCCAAAGATTGACCTTGCGACTTATTGATTGTCATTGAGAATGCTAAACGGATTGGGTATTGTCTTCTGGTGAAGGGTATGTGCGAATCGGATGGTGTTAAGTTGATTTTTGGTAACAGGACTGGGGTGCCTCTAAATTCGCCCGTCACTATTTCCGCACGTAGAATTCTCTGTGTTGCATGTGTGATGCGAAGGCGAGTTCCATTGCATAGGCCACCTTGAGGATACATGTTTCTAAGTAACATTACTATTGCTCCCACCTTGATATTGAGCTTGTGAGGCGGCATTCCGGAAGGTGTGAGGTGATTGATGAATTCAATTGGAAAATTTCTGATGTCCTCTTCATCTTCCAGATTGAGGGAATCAATACCAGTATATGGGTGCAAGTCTCCATGCAACCTTTGCAAAGTTTTGTCACTAAGACTCAGTGTATCTTCATTTTTTGGAGATAGTATAGATTTCTCGAATAGATGTTCCATGTTGGCTGGGTCTATACTTGTTCCAAACACCTCATCGATAATGTTATTTTGCGCAATACACTTGCTCGGCAGCTCAACGACGTCTTCAGGGAGCGTAGGCTCGTCATTCATTCGCTCTCCGTCGCCAAGCTTTAGCAAGTATTCAGACCATTCCTTTTCGCCCTTGCCGACGCGCATGTTCGTTGTTAGTTTGAATGTCTTGAAGTGCTTCCACAGGGGGTTGCTCTTAACACATTTTGCAAGAATCTCCATCTTCTTAGCTCGTTTAATTACGGGCAGCTGCTGCCTAAAATCGCCACCAGCTAATACAACCATTCCACCGAATGGCCTGGAGTCCTGTCGAATTTCCTTCAAAACAGTATCTACTGCTGTGAGCGCGTCGGAATGCGTCATGCTTAATTCATCCCACACCAAAAGTGCTGCTTTTCTTATTCTATCCGCCTGTTTGCTCGTGGCCCGCAGGTCAGATGTCGCTTCAGGTGTCAGGTTTAGCGGGAGCTTGAACGTAGAGTGCACTGTTTGGGCTCCCTTGAGCAAAAGGCTTGCTATGCCTGTCCACGCAACTGCAATAACACCGAGCTCTTTTCCTCTTAGCATGCTAATAACTGTGTTGAAGACGAACGTTTTTCCAGACCCCCCAGGACCATCCACATTTACACACGAATGCGATGGTTGCACTCCTTCAATTGCAAGGAGAATGGCATCAGCTATTTCCTTTTGGTCTGGAGTCAATCTTGCATATCGCTCATCGCCTTTAGCCTTTTCAAAGGCTACATCGAATGTTTGATTAATGGGTGCATCATGGTACCGGGATATTCTTGGCTCTGGAAGTTGCATTGACTGGCAATTCGTCCCGTTTGCAAGGAAGATTTCATTTATGCATAACAACGTTGCATTGTATGCATCTTCCTCTGGCATGTCACGGGCATAATCTTCTGCTAAATGGCGCTTGAACTTGTCCCACAGGTTAAATGGATCTGAGGGAGGGCCATATATGCAGATGAAGGCGAATGTTTGTCGCAATTGAGCAGGCATTTGAAAAGCGACTGCATCGTCAAGCGTTCTTTCCCATTCTGCGTCATCTGCTAACAGTCCAAGTTCCTTTGCTGTCTCATGAAATGTGTTGCATTGTTTCCCGTTGACATTTTTCATATCCTCGAAGCTAGTGATGCCCTTTCTGTGTAGCAGCAATAAGCGCAAGTAATACCGTTCCATGTCTTTTGGGCTGACATTATACATCCTTGAAATTAATTTGTACTTGCCTTCCCTTATCTTCCAGATGCCTTGGCTTTTTATAAAAGTATAATGATGGGGGATTTCTGGATATATATATTGTCGGGCAGCAGCATCAACTTTATTTAGCTCGAACCAAGCAGTGAGCATCGTATGTTTTGTTGCAGCACGTTCCAAAGCAATCCGTTCTTGACCTTCCTCATAATATATGATTTGCTTGTTGGGCAAATGGACAGGCAATCTGCTCATAATATGACAATAGTTAGTATTAATAAAATATAGTCTGGGTTCCAAATTAACAACCTGTGCACAGTGTGCGATGTGTCATGCATTTTGTAACCGAATGTCCTCCACATTTCTTGTATCTCGTCCCAATTATATGTGGCTTGCATGTCTGTGTCTGGATGTGCTGTTAATGCAATGCTTGCTCGATCGTGGCCTTTATGGATGTACTTAAAAATGTACTTTATGCTTGCAATGCTGAAACACTGCTCCACATTTATATGGCAAGCATACTTCTTTAAGAGATAGGCATTATATGGAACAACCATACTATTGTCTATCATTCTATTCCCTTGCTCATATTGAATGCCAGGACGTCTTCTATACTCTGGGTATCCATTCTCTTTAATTGAGGTGCTTTCAGCAAATGCTTTTGGAAAACCTTTAGAACACTCCATTGTTCCAGTCTTTTCATTGAATTTCATGCACCGTGAGCTGCATGGTCCATGCACCATGCATTTTTTTACAATTTCATGCAATTCAGGGTCTTCCAATGGGTCTGGTATATAAATAGAAAAACAACACAGACTTTACTTACATTACCGTATCAAAACTGAAATAATAATACGATGTACATACCTGGTATTTCAGCACTCGTGATCCTGTCAATGTCATCGCTATCCCGTATTTTATCCGTTTGTTCCATTATTAAAAGCATGTGACAGTGGGGTAGACCCCGCTTTTGGTATTCAATTGTATATGAATAGGCTTTAACTTTTCCAAAAATATCTCTCTCTAAGATATCATAGAGGATTGCCATTAGCTTCGTGTGATACACACGTGCAACCACATCGGGTCTATCCTCTAGCGATTGGCCTACCTCTAAGTTATCTGTGATTTCTGGCCAATTTGTATTGCACGTGCATGTAACAAATAGGTCTGGCTTTCCCAAATCTTCTTACCAAAGCCATGGAATCTTGATAGTTTTGTTGCATGGCACGTGCACCACCAATAAATGATGATGGCAAGATAACCAATCGTCCAGATGCCAATCCTTGTGCCTCTGCCTCATGGTTCACATAATCAATCAAGCCCTCATACATCTCGGCTCGGAAGTTTTTTTGGTTGAGACGGTAGAAATTCAAGGTATTGGCCTCTATTCTTGCGTAGGCATCAACTATAAACTGTTGCGTCAGCCTGCCGCCGCTCAACAGGGGATTGAACTCAAACTTAAGGGTGCTATTAGGTGCTGTATTCCTTCGCGTGCTTAGTCTATACAAATAGTATTGCAGCATGGACACATTTTGCCTCGATCGGCTCGATGAAGCAGTAACTTGATTTCTCATATTCATTTGCCATCCCTTGTTGCCAGACGGTATTAACAATGGGTAAGTAAGAGTGTCTATGTATGGATCAGTGATGGCAATATTTCTGAGGCCGCCGCCTTTTTGATGGATGCATATATCCCTATTAAAAGGCGGCTCCCCATCTGGATTTACAAATATTACAGCAACCTCATTGACGAATGCAGGGTTGTATCTTCGCAAGTCTAGTCCTGTCCTGTCATCACTGAAGTACATCCTTACCTCTGCGTGTTCATTTAGCTGCCGCGCATTTTCCTCTACCTCATGCATCATATGCAAGGCCTCTGCAAATGGGTTCATGCTCCTTATTTCTAAGTCAAGCTGCCTCATAAGGTCCATGTCACACTCTGCATTGTGCACATTTTGCGCACGTTCCTCGTTCGCATACTCCATATCTAGAATGTATAGTTGGGCATATCGCGGTGATACATTATCATCAGGATGAGCAGGCCCAGATCTATGGTAGACTTGGCCATGAATCTTAAAGCAATATGGGCCTGGCCTATTGAATTGCTGTATGTCTGCTCCGAATGATACAAATGCCAATGCATTATTGTAAATTCGGATGTGTGGCTTGAATTCTTTACTTTTTGGGTGATCGCCAATTAGTAAATGGTATAATAACAGAGGCATTGGCATCAAAGGAGGGAGGCTAATCTTGCCATCATAGCAACACTTTGTATCATCATGTTTAAATGTTAGTGCATGACAATATTCGCACTCCCGGTCTAGTTCTCCACAGTGATGAGGCTTGACATGCATGGAATGATTAGTCCGAGCTATTTTGTAAGTTGAAGGATTATCTCGTCTTGCACGTCTTTGTTGGGCCTCCACAGCCAGCCTCTCAACATGTTCCTCCTCTGTCTCGCTTTGTTGTGCTATGAGCCTGCTCGTCGCCACTTCCTTTGCATGGTACGCCAACCTTGCAATACGCTCCTCCTCTGTCTCTTCCTGTTGCGCCTTCATCCTACTCGCCGCCACTTGCTCTGCAATCTGCGCCAACCTTGCAATACGCTCGTCCTCTGTTTCCCCCTGTTGCATTTTCATCCGCCACTCGCATTCGCCAACTGCTGCATTTTGCTGCATCCCCGCCATTTTTCATCCGGCTCTCCTCTGCTCTCCATTTGCACCATGAGCCTACTACTCCTTTGCCACTTCCTGAGCCTACTGGCTGCCACTTCCTGCAACCTTGCAACACGCTCTGCCTCTGTCTCCCTTTGTTCCGCCATGAGCCTACTCGCTGCCACTTCCTCTGCATGGTGCTGCAACCTTGCAACACGCTCTACCTCTGTCTCCCCTTGTTGCGCGATGACCCGACTCGCTGCCACTTGTCTTGCATGGTGCGCCAACCTCGCAACACGCTCGTCCTCTGTCTCTCTATTTCTTATTTGTGCTCTTCTATTCCTTTGTGCTTCGGCAGCTCTATCCAATCTTGCTCGACGTTCCTCTGGTGTCTCTGTTGCAAGCACTCGTTGTCTCCTAATTCGGGATCTTTCTCTGTCGCGTGCGCGTCTGGCTTCCTGCTCCTCTAATGTCTCCTCTCTCTGTCTACGTGGCATTATTCTATTTTGTAAACTACGGTCACCTGTATATATAAAATGAGCAGTTCCTTTAAAGCATTTCCTTTTTAAGCATTAATACCCATTTTTAGATGCTTTTTCAGCTAAGGTATTTACATATGAGTATCTACAATATTCCATTTTGGCTCCTTAGAATATCTCAAAAGGTTAAAAATAAAACATTCTGATCTATTTTCATCGTGTGTAAAGTTTCAAAAGAACTTCCTATCTTCGCACTGGCCATACGTATACCTAGAGTAGTCTAGAACATTACATGCTAAAACTTTCTATCTTGGGCCTGGGAGACACACTAAGGTTTTGACACACTTCACCAGAAACCTTTCCATTTCTGGACATGCCACTTATGTATCATAGTCGAAAATACCGCAAAGATCATAAAATACGTATTCTAACTACATTCTAAAACTTTCTATTTTTGGATATTTCAAGGTATTCTATTTTGGTTCCTTTGCAAACTCTATGTTCCGAGATTGGTCGATAAGAAGTTTTCATTTTGAAAGTTTCTTAAATTGAAGTGCTTATTTGTAGCCATCTAGAACATTCTATTTTAACTCTGTGTAAACTCACAATCAACTATGTATTTGTACAACATTCTACCTTGATTCGTTTGTAACCTCTTTTCATCTAGATCATTCAATGACCATCTACATTGTTCAATAACTTTCTGAAACATTTTACTTTTATTATTGGTAAAATCTCAGAAAACTTACTATTCTTAGGCTGAGCGATACACTAAGGTTTTGCAATGGATTTCTTCAAAAAAATTTCAATTTCTGGACATGCTATCTATGTATGATCATTGAAAACTTTGCAAAATACCCCAAAATGCTTATTCTAACTACAACCTAAAACTTTCTACTTTTAGGCATTGTAGAGTATTCTATTTTGCTTCCTTTGCAAACTCCCTATTTTTAGATAACTCTATGCAAAACTACAAATAATTGTCTCTTTGTAGAGCATTCTACCTTGACTCTTTTGTAGACTCCTCATTTTTCTGTTTGTAAAATCTCAGAAAACTTACTATTTTTAGACTGGCTTGCTTGCCTATGAGCGTATAAAACATTTTACAACTCTAGGGCATTTTATAACTATGTATAACACTTTGGAATAGTCTACAAAACTTTATACTTTTAGGTTGAGATATATTTACGTTATTTAGAAATTTCAAAAAAACTTTCTATTTTTAGAGTGAGGTGCTTACCTGCGATGTCTAGAAGCTTCAACAATGATGCTGAACTGAAATGTCCATTTCTATACCAATTGCCTCTTTATATACTGGAAAAAGAGCCTCTTTTCAGCATGAATGCATGTGGGATATTTGTGCAAACCCTAAATGAATGCCCCATTATATACTGGAAAAGGACGCTCTTTTCTGCAAGAATGCATGTGGGATATATGTGCAACATGTTCAAATCAACCACCCTTAACTATATATGGACTTTGAAATTTGTTAATGAATCAATATTTGGTCTAGTGGTAAGGATGGCGTTGTTTGGTTGTAATGATTAGGGTTCGAATCCTTTATAAAACACTAAAAAAAAAAAAAAAAATTGAATGTTTGTACCGATAAAAAGTTTCTAATTTTTAGACATTCTAGAATCGTCGAATTATTTAGCCCTCATTCCAGGACATTCTGAAACATTCTAGAAGGTGCTAAAGCTATCTAGAACATCCTAGAGCACTTTTTTAGTTTAAGGCTATGGTACTTTCTATTTTTACACCAAGGTAGTTGCCCGTGGCATCTCCAACATTCCAGAACATTCTATTTTGAGCGTCTTCAAACTTTCACAAAACTTTCTATTTTTAGACATTCCAGAAGATTCCAGGCCATTCTAATTAGACTGAGGTGCTTATCCGTGAGCATCTGCAACATTCCACAACATCCTATCTCAAGCATTTTCCAAGTTTCAAAAAACTTCCTATTTTTAGACATTCTACAACACTCTAGAACATTCCAGCCATTCTAAAAGTCTCTAGGAGACTCCATTTTGAGCATTTGATCCTATAGCATCCCTGAATTACTTAGCACCAATGCCCCCTTGCTTCCTCGGCAAAAACTTGCTATTTTTAGAATGAGATGCTTGCCCATGAGCATCTAGAACATTCTAGAAGATTCTAGAAGATTCTAAAAGTTTCTATCTTGAGTGTTTGCAAAGTAGCAAAAAACTTTCTATTTTTAGATTGAGGTGCTTGCCCAGGAGCACCTGCAATATTCTACAACATTCTATTATGAGTTCTTGCAAACTCTTAGAAAACTCCAGAACATTCTATTTTGAGCTTCGCAAAGTTTCAAAAAAACTGCTATTTTTAGACATTTCTCTCTCCTATCTCTTCTTTCCCCTCTCTCTCTCTCCCATGTCTCTTCCCCTCCCCCCTCTCTCTCTTCCCTCACTCTCTCTCTTCTATCTCCTTCCTCTCTCCTCTCTCTCTCACATCTCTCTCCCCCTCTGTCTTTCCCTCTTCTTCTCTAACTTTATTCTAGAACATTCTAGAAGGTTCTAGGATTGTGTATGTTTTAAACCTTGTCTATGCCCTACCTTTAACAATATTGAAATCCTCATTTTTGTCAAGGAACTAATGCTTGGCCTAGTGGTTGAGATTTAGGACTGGGGTGCCACAGCCTACACCTACTACCATGCAAGTCTATATACACACATGCCCTACTACCACTTCTAAAGTATCACCCATGAGGAGAACACTACCAATTCCAAAGTATACTCAACCCTCTATTCCATTACCAACAAAGCATCATTCATGAGTAACATACTCACACATGCCCATGAGGCCACATCTACTACCTCTACTACCAATTCTAAAGTATGTCAATTCTAAAGTATCACCGATGTGAAGCTTACACACACCCATCATACCCATCACACTTACTACCAATTCCAAAGTATCACCTCCAAAATATTCTATTCTGAGCATTTGCAAGGTTTCAAGAAACTTTCTACTTTTAGACTGAGGTGCTTCTAGAGCATAGGTGGTTGCCCTATAGCATTTGGAACACTCTAGAACATTCTATTTGGAGTTTTTGCAAAGTTTTAGCAAACTTTTCTGTTTTTAGACTACCGTACTTTCTATTTTTAGACTGAGATGCTTACCCTAGAGCATCTGAAATATTCTAGGACATTCTATTTGAGTTTTTACAAAGTTTAAGCAAACTTCCTATTTTTAGACTGAAACTTTCTATTTTTAGACTGAGGTGCTTACCTTTGAGCATTTGCAACATTCCAGAACATTCTATTTTGAGCATTTGCAAAGTACCCATGAGCACCTGGAACATTCCACAACATTCTATTTTGAGCATTTGCAAAGTTTCAAAAAAAACTTCTATTTTTAGACTGAAACTTTCTATTTTTAGACTGAGGTGCTTACTCATGAGCATCTGGAACATTCTAGGACATTCCAAGAGGTTTTAGAACATTCTAGAACATCCTAGAGTATCCTTGAATTAATTAGGCCCCAGCCTTAACTAAGTATGGAGTTCTTATTCTTTTAAGAAAAGACTGGTTGGTCTAGTGGTAAGGGTGGGGGGTTTGGGGGGCAATGTCCAGGGTTCGAGTCCGTGGTAAACCAAAAAAATTTTGTCCACCAAACTTGGGAGCTTTTGAGAGGCCAAGGCCCACGAAGGGCCCAGATCGCGCCACGTGGCGCCTCCTCCACCGTTGATAGGGGTGGACTTACTCACTCACTCACATACATACTCACGGACGCTATTCTTTTATTATATTAGATTTCCGGAATGCATAGATCTGGATCTGAAATATTTGTGGATCGAGACAGGGCTTGCCTGTGATGTGATCGCTTACTATGGAAGAAGCCCTATTTTGCATGTGGCCTTCTTTTTTGTGCAGAAAGGATATACAAAGAGGATGAAAGGACAATCTGTCAAAATTGATGGTTATTGCAGTAGCCTCTTAGATCGTTGTACTACAGAAGTAAGCATGTTCTTCACATTCTTCATTCTTCTTTTCCTTCGTGTATGATTTCTTAACCTTGCACTCCTCTAATATGTATTTTACAGGGTTCTGATAGGGTTTTGAATGGAGGAGACTGTAATGATTTTATATTCATTTTCCAGGAGAGGGAATAACATAGCTGAGAGGCCGGATTCTCTCGAGGCCCATATTAATGCTAAATATGAATCAGTTTGGTTGCATGAGAGGTGCCTGGTTTGCCGGTCTTTGCCCTTTCCGGTCATGGAGATGCATCTATGACAACAGAAAAAGTAAAATCTTAATTTAGCACTCTTTTATTTATCATCCTGTTAGATGGGCTTGAAAGATCATTCGTAATACTTCCAGGTTTGTAATTTTATGTGAGTATTGTTGTTACAATGGTGTATTTATTCTATTTAGGTAGCCCATTGTCCATCGCTGTCTACGATTCCAATGCAGGAAAGATTCAAGCTTATACGAGTGTGATTGTTATTTAGAACTATAAATGTTGTCATTGTAGCTATTTGTACATGCGGAGGCAAAGAACACCGAACATGTATGTTAAATTTTCTTTTATTAGATCCGTGGTAAATTGTTTTTCATGCTATTCAAGTTGCAATGGTAAAACATGCTGAAAGAAGTTTTTTTTTTCCGTTGTTTCATCTTTGTTGAGGAAAGTTTGATGTAATTATTGTCACTGATGTTGCAGTGAGTGATGTAGGAACTCATGCGAGGCTGCCTATTGTGTAGGAGCCAGGTAAATGAATATATTATTATGGTTTCCTGGCTTCTTCCAAATTATAGATGCTTCTGGATCTTAATTTGGAAAGCAATGCATCCACTATGGTGTGCAGAAGCATTTGGTAAACAACAAAACGTATAATGTGCATATTTTTATAGAGGGGATAAAATCTATAATCTGCATATTTGTACATAAGCTTGCATAAGTTTTGGCTCACATGGCATGTTTGCCCTTGGTGCAGGAAGTTATCTACGTATATGTGGCATGAATTAACCTTATCAGCATCCACTGCCCTGATCGCATGCTAGCAATGGAACTTCTCGGATTCTAGAAGGTTGTGAGGTGCTCTTTTTCTGTAAGGGATACTCCTTATTGACATAGTAAGCTCTTGAACAATCTGCCTTTGTATTGTTGCAAAGGAATTTAATCTCCTATAGAACCTTTCTTTATGTTTTGTATGTTGCACAGGCTTCCATGTTTTATAGGGTCACTGCAAAGTTTCAAACATGGTTTATGTAATGAATTAATTTTGCTCGAATTTTGGACCACTAATTGTGCAACTCAGCACCAATTGAGCTGGATCTTCTGCCTTTACACCTGAGTAAGTGCTTTTTGCAACACTTCATTTCAAATTTATTGCTCATCAAATCTTTGCTCTTGGCTGTTGTGTTTTTGAGAAAATGGGTAAAATAAAGATGTCTATTAGTCAGTATGAGACGTTGCAGGACAGTTGTAGGTAGGGTAATATCTCAAACAGATGTAAGTTAGTGTTAGCAATCGAATATTAAGGATGTCTATTAGTCATTATGAGATTTTCTAGGACAGTTGTAGGTAGGGTAATATCTCAAACACAGCTGCCTCTACAGAGACACATGTTTATAGATGTAGGTTAGTGTTAGCAATTGAATATTAAGGCCTGCAGCTCCTCTTTATGCCATTAGATAAGTAGTATCATGTTCAGTGGTTACAACCCAAAGGCGATGCAAATGGAACCACCATAAAAAAGCCAGCTGAATAAGATGCACTGCTTATTAGGACAGAAATAGCCCAGACAGAATCTTTGGTCCTGTAACTAGATGGAGTTTACTACCAATTGGTTGGTGGATGGCATATCTTTTTTCTGGGAATAAGTTGCCAAAAGACTTTCACATAACATAGGAAGCAGTCCACAATAGGATGTTGTAGAAGATGCACGTTCTAATTTAGATGCCCTTAAATTTGCTGAATACTGTTATTTCTAAAGACATTTTGGAATTCCATAAGAGCAACTTTTGCTTATGTATTTTTACTTATAGATGCCATGTTGACATTCTTGAGTGTATTTACGAGTGCCTTGGCAAGGTAAAGGTAGAAATGTTGGGTCATGTAATGAGCTTTAATCTTTATGCTCTGACTTTTTTGTAGGGTACGCTGGCGTCCACATGTTATGGTTACAAACACTACTATGCAGTTGAACAGTAAGTTCTAGGTTATCCAAAACGTTATTCAAGAAGTTTTGCTCCTGACAGTTGTTTCATTTTCCACGAACCCTGTTGTCTCAATAGACCTGTCTTGCTTGCGTCCCTTTTCTCAGCCACAACTTTATTTATTATGTCATCACGACTTCGTATCAGTACTTTGTTCTCAAAATGACGCAATAGGATCTGATAATTGAAAGTGGTTGGGAAATGTATGATAGTAAGTATTTGTAGGTGAAAAGATGACATGGCATGTTGTGGATATGGTAGAGTGAAGTTCTTACGCTAACATCCCCTCTGAAATTGAGCTATACAAAACTTTGTAAATTGAAACTAAGTTCTCTTCTGAATTCTATGTTGTTTCATCTCTTTGAACTTCGTTTATAGCTTTTGTATCAGCCAACTATTTTGTGGTGGAACAATATTGTAAATCTATCAATGAATGGTCCCACATAAAACATAGTTGAGTGTCAAGATGTTTGATCAAAGGATGATATTTATGATCTCTCACCTGACTTACCATCTCTGCATAATTACTGTTTTAAATGTGGCGAATGATAATGTACATCATACTGCACTATGAGATGGCAATGTCTTTCATAGTAAAATAGAGTGCATGTTAGTTGCTAGACTTCCATAGGTTTTACAAGACTACTCCAAGCCTTGGGTATTGAAGCTTGCAAGATACAGTAGTCGTGCATATAGTCTTTTGGTCATTGGCATATGGAAGCCCCAACATAATGCACACGTTAGGCCTGGGTTGAACCATTTCAGAAACCCCTGGATGCTTATATGTCAGGACATGCACATCACATTAACAATCCATATAGTTGGCAATGTCAAGTATTTTTTTTTTCTTGCAGATTTTGTCTGCCAAGGCACTTTTGAGAAAGTCACTATATAATAGCTTTAAGACGCAATTTGGAGCTTTTTTGCATCGTGTGTATTATCCTATCTTTAAATTTGGGATTTTCCGGGTTGAAAGAAAACTTTTTGGAATTTTTTTTAAGTTATTTGGCTAAGGAGTTTTAAAGTTTAGTTTGGAGCTCTGTTGCATCGCAATAAAGTATTATCTGCTTTCCATTTTGTTTCTTTGTTCATTGTTCATGTTGTTTTCAAGCATAGAGTTTTAGAGTTTACGTATAGGACACATTTGAGCAAAGATCTTTGAACTTTCGTTCATGTTGTTTTGAAGCTTATGACTTATTTATAAGGCACTTTTAAGCACAGATCCCCAAATTTTCATTCCCTCTAGGCATATGCCCAATTATAACTTCCACTTTGAACTTTTTACAGATCCCTGAGCTTTCATTTCCTCTAGGCATGGCCAAATTAAAACGTTGTGTAAAGAGTCCAATACAACCGAAAATCATAGAACATGGAAAATGTCACAGTACAATGTCAATATGAGACAATATGCATTAGCAGCATGTAAATGCCTTTTATTTCTACATAGATCTGTTGTTTACATGTATAAAGCATCGTTGAGCTATAGCTAACTAGGAAAGTTGTTCTCCCTAGATGTTGCCTTTGTTCCACAATTCAAACTTTCTAAAAAAAATAGCTGTTGTTATTTCAATCATAAGTTCAGTGAAATTAAAAAACAACACAATAAAAACAACACAATTAATTCCCAGGTTCGGGCAACACGTCTAGCATTAACATTTTTCCTATATCTATTGCTGAAAATGTGAGCCACGAACAAGGCACATAGTGGTTCTAATGATTATCCAAATTGCAACAACAACATATATTTATGCATCAAGCATATTGAATATCAACATATCTCTTTAAAACGAGTGTTCCACATCTATTTGACGCTAATGTTCCTATGAAACGACCTTTTAGAATTATGAGTGCATATTTGACTCTCTTTACTAGAGTTTGATGTGATGTAGGACGTACTTGATATGCTTCTACAAGGACAACGTGGACTTCTCCTTATCTCTATTCTTCTTACTGTAGCAACAACACAGTGCATCGCTTGCCAAGAGTTACAAGGTTCCTCTTTCAGGTTTGCTACTTTAATTGTTGCTTCGACGCCATAATAAAAGTCTTAAGAGACTTCAAATTACACGAATGTACCCACATAGACTAAACACAAGAACCTTCATTTTCATTATGAGGTATATCCGATTATCTTAGGAGTGTACTCCAAGTTAATCTGACTGTAACTTGGAATCTATTCCGCCTCGAATTAACATAAACTCCTACTTATGCCCGGCAACGCCGGGCACCCGTTACTAGTTACTTTTTATATTCGAAGTATGTCCACGTTTACCTCCACTCCAAAAATTCTAAGACGTGTTGAAAAACTCAAATTGTAATCATGATTTCTCCATATCTCTTAGTGCAAAATCTTTGACAGCACCTATTGTTGTAATATGAGGCAATATTGGGTATTATTGTTGTAAGAGGTCCACCTAAGACATATGCAAGGTCTCTTTTGAGAAAACTATATGTGATGAATAATATTGGGGAATATTGGATAGTATTGTTGTTGTAAGAGGTTCACCTGTGATATACGCGAGGTCTCTTTTGAGAACTCTCACAAGACCCCCAAAAATGAATCAATATGATTTTATTTTAGTGATTTGCTGGTGAAAATCAAATCCATAAATCAATACATGTTAGTGGGTTCAAAAGTTTACAAACCATATCTAGTTATCTAGTATGGTTCGTCAATATGTTTTTCTAAGGTAATAAATCAACATTGTTTCATAACATCATTTTGTGACATGGTATTAGAGCATGAAAATTTTAAGTGGTTCATCAATATGTTTTTCTAAGGTAATAAATCAACATTGTTTCATAACATCGTTTTGTGCATGGTATTAGAGCATGAACATTTTAAGTGTATTAGAGCATGAACATTTTAAGTGGTTCATCAATATGTTTTTCTAAGGTAATAAATCAACATTGTTTCATAACATCGTTTTGTGACATGGTATTAGAGCATGAAAATTTTAAGTGGTCTCTATATGTAGCAAAATAACAGGGGGTTCCAGGGGGATTTGATATGGACGTAAAACATAACAATTCCTGAAACCATAGACTATATATCACTCAAACCATATAATGGGTTGTTATAAAAAAAACATGGATTCAAGATAAAAAATAATCACATTAGCTCGTTGGATATATTGGTTAAAGTAGTCTTATTAGGACATTAAGTTATTGTGGTAGAGGTTCGAGCCCCCGTATTTCATATTCTAAAATCTTAGGCAAAGCCGTATAGAGGTTCGATATTCCCTCAAAACCTTAGGCGAAAGCGTATTTCATATTTCAAAATCATAGGCGCCTCCAATCATAAATGACTATAAGCGAAACGAGAGGTGCTCACAGGCCCCAACATACGATCTGGGCCGTAGGATCGACGAATCCGACGATTATGGTAGTCCAGGATGCACCTCATTTAGAATATATAGCAACAACTTAAACTATATGATATGTAGTAATGTTTAATATGTTAGGTTTAATGGTCTGGTATTTGATTACATGTATTATCCTCAGCATATTTACATGATAATTTTGAGTACATAATGATCATGATGCTTTATAGTGATTAATCACCATCACATGTCGTAATAAATATATCTTGTTTGTATGTGCTAATGTGACTTTTTTACCATATTCTTTTTGCATGGTATTAAAACACGATTATTTCAGTTGGCTTTTCAGTTAGCATATCATGCTCAACTATCTAGATTAAATATTGTGGTAAGTTTTGTTGTTTAAAATTCGTAAATCACCAAATTATCTTGATTAAATATTGTGGTAAATTTTGTTGTTTAAAATTCCTAAATCATCAATACTTTAAATCGTAAATTCCAAATTCTTCATGTTAAACCATAAAGATTTTTTAGCAACGTGTTCTATAATGATTGAGATGGAAAATCGTTACTCCATAGGCCAAAAAATGATAATCATGTATAAAACTCGCACATGTTAATGCATTAAAACCACATTAAAACCATAAAGGATATTTAGCAATGTTGCAATGATAATTGAGATGGAAAATAGCTATCTCATAGGCCAAAATTGATAATCATGTATAAGATTCTCACTCGATATACCCATGTACAAATTTCAGCAAATTCTGGTTTAAGTTACTATGTCTTTTGTAGCAAGAGGAATTGGGGTGTAGGGACTTGAACCCAACCATTTCCAAAACTCACAAGCAGAAGTTAAATTAATCTTAAAATATCCAGACAAATATAAACGCATCAAATCTAGCAAACCTACATGTAATATGTTGAAGGCAAATTGTAGACCGCAAACTTTGAAATTATGTAGCAAATATCTATTACAAAATGATAGCAGTCTTTACCTTTTCCCTTTGCATTGTCTTCTGATATATTGTTGGTCTGAATGGGCATGTTGGTTCGTTCCAAAATATATACTGTAAAGCAGAAAGTAGACCCCTCTAGCCAATATGGAAGAAGATTTTTTAAGACACAAGAAATGAATTCATAAGTTAAATATAGTATGAACTAGGAATGGTTTTGCAAAATCAATATGGGTCTATTTATGCTTGATATATGCCATTTTTCGCCCGTCAAGCACTTTTTTAGCAGTTTTGTTCTGTAATATTTAGGCAATTTCGGCGTGGCGACTGCGATCGGATGGCCGTCGGTGGCATACATATGAAGGCGCCGGCGGTCAGCGGCGGTCGAGAAGGCCACCAGTCATCAATTCTTTTCTGGCGCGAATCATTTGGAAGAATGATTTTATGCATAATTCTTCCTCGGGCTCTTCAAAATCCTTAATTTCTTGGACTGTCCGGCCAGGATTGATCATCCTTTGCCTTAATGCGAATGATAATGCTTCATCTTGCTTCAAATTCTTCTGTTTTTTGAATTCAACACTCGAAGAAGAAAACATGGCGACCAAAACCAATTCCGGCGAGGTAAGAAGCATTTTTTTTTAGTCCGAGTTTGTTTTTTTTCTTAATGTAGAATGTTCAATCGTGTTTCCAGGACATGCTTTTCGCAAGAACTCCTCTTGAATTTGCTAAGTATCGCAAGCTTTCTATGGAGGGCAAAAATCCAAGAAGCATCAAAAAGGGAGATGTTTGGATGCGAGAATTTCAACAAGTTTGGCAGAAGCCCATGCCCAAGACGGGCAAGATTCATGTAAAGCTGATCAGGCCTGAGTTCAAGACATCTCTGACAGACTTGATCGAGAGGGTTTACCAGAAACCCCTTCCAAACAATGAACTTCGAACATTGTTTGCCAGAGCATTCGCCTGGTCTCATAGTGCTAAAGCCTTGCAGAATCCTGATGAGTACAAGGTCAATTGGGCGAGTTTAGCGTGCCAGAGGCTTACACAATTGGGCAGTCTGCAGTTGAACAAAGAGCATGGGAATGCTTTTGAAAAGAACACCAAATCCCTGCTGAACCACATGAGGTCTCTTTCTACAATGTTAGAAGACAGTAAAAAGGAATTGGTGGAGAAGCAGGCTGATCTGTTGAGGATGGAGGGTTCTGCTAATAGCTCGATGGCATGCTTTAAGGATCTTGAAGATGAAATTAAGGAGAAAAGGCAGAACTGGTTGGCCTTGGAGCTCTTCAACCCTGAAGAAGAGGATGCAATACAGTTAATACAAAAGGAAGAGTCAGCATGTATTAACTTACCCGTATCAGCAAAAGAACATCAGTCCCTTAACATGCAAGGTAATAGTATTCCAACATCTCATTCAATGAAGTCTTAAATATCTTAGAATTGTCTGTTTATGTAGCTGAAGGTAGTTCAAAAGCTGGTAAGAGTTCAACAGAAAAGAGTTCACCAGCTAAACAAGTACCATTGAACAATGGTAAGTGAGTTTTGCACATTAATTCAAACCCTACAAATCTCTGACATGAATGTCTATTCTCAACAGAAACTGAGATTGAAGAAAATCACTCCCTCTCTCCTATGAAGACTCCAGTTAAAACTGGTAAGCAGTTTTTCAGCAGTTTTCTTCTAACTAGTCCTAATTAACATTATGCAGATAATGAAGTCACTGAAGGAGATGGTGCTGACACCAGCAAGATTCCAACTCCCCTGAGCACCTGTGAGTTAAAATTTCCTGAGGTTCTTTACATAGGGTGTTCTTTACATAGTTTAATTAGTTAGTTTCTTGCTCATGCAGGTCGAGAACTGAGCATTGTAGTAATATCAAACTCCATCACATCGGCAAGTACTCCAAACTCCAGAAAGCCCAGACAGCCCAATGGAGGAGGAGCTTACCATGGAAGGGTGGTTGAAGAAGAAGGAGCAGATGAAGGGAGTTGTGAAAAATATCTTCAAGTGATACTTGTTTTGTTGTCAGAAAAACTTTCAGTTATTTTAACTTCTAAGTTATATTTTCATGTAAAACAGTGAGCACCAATTTTCCCTTTTAGGTGCCAGTTTTGTAAAGTTTTACATGAATACATATCTCTATTATCTTTTGAGGATACTTGTTTTGGAATATGAAGTTGTTTGCAGTCATAGGAGTGCTAATGTTTTGAGTTATCAATCCCTTGTTTTGCAAGCAAAGTATTAAAAACATTAACTCCAAGTTTTGAAGATTGGCAACTCGAAGTTTTGAAACTAAACAATGAAACTAAAAACTTAATGTTATAAACAATGAAACTAAAACAATGAAACTAAACAACAAAACAACAACTAAACAATGAAACTAGAAACTTAATGTTATAAACAATGAAACTAAAACTTCATGAATCAATGAAAGAATCCATGTTACAATCAATGTTACAATTAAAGACTTGGATCACGCACAATTTGATGCAGACTTGGAATTTTTTACACTTTGATTCATTATGAACACTTCATGTAGGTCGATCGATTCTGAGCAAACAAAGCAATGTTTTTGTGGCAAGTCATCCGATATTTGGTTATGTATGTCTTCGGCAAATTGAAGCAATTTCCAATTCCATCACTATTGCTCATCTCAAAACAAACCGAAGTTACCAAATGATCAGAAACATTACACTCGGTTCATTCACAAGTAGCTCATATCTATTGCACCCTAAATACTTGTAGAATAACCGGTAACAACAACTTCATTTCGCCAAACTTCTCGACCCCATGGATCTTTGAATGCCTTCTCAACAACATGTTTGACTTTGGTGCATTTGAGAACATAAAAGTCCACCTTCTCTTTATTGTCAGGCTCTGAAACTACAGCAAAATTATCCCCAACTGCAAGAATATCAGATATCCATTGTGGATCACCTTCAAACACAGGACCATCCACAATATCTTCCACATAATTAGCACATGGTCTAAGTTAGAATGCTTGCCATGTACCTATTACGGCTTTGTTAGGACACTTGGCATGTTTGCCTAACCAAAGAATTATGGCGTAAAACAATTATAATCCATATGAGCTACCTGTGTTGGATCTGTTGTTTGAATTGGCCTGATAGAATGAAATTTGCTTGAACCTACTAGTGTAGCACAATCAAACCTCTCTGACCTGTCGACTTCATCCACTCCAATTTCCCAAAAGAACCTGTAAAAAGAGGATTATTTCTCATATTGTAAGAAAAAAACAACACTATTTCAGCATACCTGTATCTGTCCTTTCCCTCGAGTTGGGAGTTGTCACTGAAATGTTTAATTAGAAATACCACTGCATCATGTGCATTTCTTAAGGGTCCTGAGCTCCTCTTGATCTCTCATGAGTTAAAGCTCATTTGATGGCAGCTCCAGCACCATCATGCTCACCTGGTATACAATTTCCATGAGATAACAAGAATACATTACAAACACAAAGTAAAACCATAAAAGTACTTACCCTTTCCATGATATGAGGCAAAGTAGTTCCAATTTATTGGAATGCCAGTGTTGTGGTAGTTCATGCCAAGGAAATAGAAGGTTCTTGATCCTTTGAACTGATGAGAACATCCATCAGACCACATGATGTGCTTGTTGTATTTCACACCTTTGCTGCTCAAGAATGCAGCATGCTTATTCAAGCAATGCTGCACAATCAATGTATCATGGTTCCTGTCATCTGATATGTAGAAGTGAGTTTCCTTCACAACCCTTCTCTCTTTCTCGTCAAGATTAATGTCATCTAACTTGGTAGCGTGTCTATAAGTAATATGCACCAAGATTGTGCATTGATCATTCCTCAATGCGAGACTTTGTATCTCTTCTTTGAATCTTAAAACTATAGTTTTCAGCAAAATCTATGACTGACACAATTGTGTCCTTTGGGAATGTTGCCAGGCATTCTCTGAATTGCTTGGCTTGCCATCTCCCTTCATAGTTATGTGGAATAAATTCTTTTAGAACTGTTTTTGCTTCCTGGAAAATGCAAAGCGGCGGTTGTGCATTTGTAAACTAGTTTGGTAATTGGTTTACTACCAACTTTGAACCCTCCTTTCCCATCGGGCTCTCGGCTCTCCAGTAGGCTCAAGTACACCTGCTTGATGGTGACAAATCCTTGACATTAGACATCACAAATAGAAATCATGATACTATTAGGTTGAACTCTTACCTTGTCATAGGTTTTCCACTTTCGATTTTGTGATCTGATCGTGTTCTAGCTCCTTTGGACATGTAGGTAAATTGGCGGTCCACATTTCTTGCATTTTAGAGTTAAACACTCATGTGTATGCCACTCTTCTGTTTCTTCATCCTTTTGACAGACTAATGACCTCCACAACTCACTAGTAGCTGCATATGTGCATGATTTGGCCATGCAAATAGGTCCTGGACCATAAACTAAACATGTGCAATTGCAGCTACTACCATGAATCTTCTCATCATGCCTAAGCTTGTTTATTGCTTGTCTTATGAAGTCTGCTTTTATGTGGTAGACACAGCAGCAAGTTTCTCTATCCCTAACTTTCCTCACATATGGTGGCTTCAAAGCATGAAATATTGAGAAAGATACCTCAAATTTTGGGTATTCTGCTGTAAACCTCTTGTAGAAACACACCTAGGAGACATTAAATTGAAGAAACAACAAAAGTAAGTAATTGAATTGAAATAAGAATCACAACTACTTTAGAAAAAAAACTGACCTGAGTTTCTTCCAAGAAATGCAAGGGATGCATTACTTTCACTCCTTTGGCTAGTCTGATCTTCATGACATGTTTTTTGCAAGGTGACACTCTAGTGTTGTTTCTCCAGAAGTCAACCACAAATTTTCTTTGATCATAAGAAAGCTTGTCACATCGAGTGCTCTTCTTAAACATTGACCATGGACCTTTCCCATGTTCAGCTGCCAACCTTCTATTGACAGCAACTGATACAATTCTCCTATTCAAGTTCAATTGCTTTGCAAAAGCTCTTCTATTGGTATCGAATTTCTGAGAGAAAGCCATAGCAGTACTTCTTGCTCTCCAAATATCCGTATCCTTAGCATACTTGTGAGCTGCAAATGATTTCTTCAAGTTATCCACTATAGCTTTCATAGTCTTTACTTCTTTGGTGGATTGAACACCAAGTTGAGGCAACCATTTGGCTGCCCCCCTTAAGATATCTTCCTTGTCCTTTTCACTTGCGTTATCACAAATTTCAGTTACAAGTTTGCCAATGTTTTTTGACAGCCTTTTCTTCTTCTTTGTGCTGAATTCACCATTGACTTTGGCTTGCTCATCTGCGTGACCTCCCTCTCTCTCTGTTTTTTGCCTCTCCTTCCTTCTTTGTTCAGCTCTCTTCTTCCTAAAAAGGACAGACTACATATGCTAACAATAGCTAAATTTCACAAAGCAAGAGTCATTTAATCAATATAAAGAAATAAACATTTCTTACTTTCAATATCCGTGTCAGCACTTGTATGTTTTGGTATAAATGCAGCCTCTACTTGTTCATTGGATAATCCTGCACCTACAGTTGAACAGAAAGCTTTAAAAATGAATTCAAAGACCATTTCAAAGATAAAAAATGACAAAGCGGATGCTTGAAAGTAAATAAGTTACCTGTTGCCTCAGCCATTGTTTCCTCTTGCAAGTACTCAGCAACTATTTCTTCTGCAACAAATGCACCATGTACCTCTTCAACACATGTACCTGAAATGTGAAAGCCGTTTATGCTTTCATCTTCCATGACTTGTTGTCCATAATCTTGAAAACAAGAAAGACATATATACTGCTAATAAGTACAAATTTCAATGATTATTGAAGCAGCACACAAATACAAATGCTAAACCTTCATGTCCAGCTTCTTGATAAGCTTCTTCAATAGTTGGTCCAT
Source organism: Isoetes taiwanensis (assembly GCA_021234155.1). Lineage (NCBI taxonomy): Eukaryota > Viridiplantae > Streptophyta > Lycopodiopsida > Isoetales > Isoetaceae > Isoetes > Isoetes taiwanensis. The sequence continues at coordinate 643,144 of JAJEKV010000220.1, read as the reverse complement.
CTAGGGGGGTAGCAAATCCACCATTTCCTGAAAAAAATAGAGTAGAAGTAATTAAGAATTAAGAAAGTATTGCAAAAAAAAATTAACAAGCAGAGGTTACACCTCTGTCACTTCTTTAATTGAAGATCCACCTGAGGGGGCAGCAATTCCAGCATTTCCTGAAAGAGAATAGCATTGTTCACAGCTATGTCATGCAAGAACAAATTATCGAGCAGAAGTAAGACCTCTGTCAATAATTGTGCTGAATTTTGAACAAGATTCCATAAATCTTTTGGACTGTTGTTCGAATTCATGGAGGCCGGAAAGAATTGATGCAGGATCAAACGCCACCTTGTTCTTGGCCAGAGAGCCGAGGAAGGAGGCGTTCCATTCCATTTGAGAGAAAAAAATGAAACAAAGAATTTCGGCCATAATTTAAGACAATTGCAAGAACCCGAGCTTACTCCGCCATTACCCATTTCAAATTCAACTTGATCCGGCGCCCAGTCGATCCAAGAATGGAAGCTCTCTCCCGCCCATGAAAATTGGATGACGGTTGGATGAAGGGCAGAACTTCGACGACGGGCGCTGAAGGGCATGACGCTCGGGGTTGAAGTTCGAAAAGCAGTTTTACAGCACCAATGTCGCCCACATGCTTTTTGGCCTATATCAATTAAAAACACACCCATATGTGCTTAAAACACATCTTCTAATTGATGATTTCAAAAAACTATTGTACGATTGTAGAATTCATATAAGTAAACATGATATGAACTAGCAATGATTTTGCTAAAAAACTATACACTTAAAAACAATCTCACAAACTAATTATGATTTCTGTAAATCTTTAAATTAGTACAAAAAATACGATATGAAGCACTATTGGTTTTGCAAAATCAATATATGCTTAAAATACATCTTCTAAACTATGGATGATTTCAAAAAACTATTATACGAATCTAGAATTCATGTAATTAAACATGATATAAATTATTAGTGATTTTGCTAAATCAATCTACACTTAAAAACAATCTTATGAACTAATAATGATTCCTAGAAACTAGTGTAAAATTTCGAATTAGTACAAAAAATATGATAAGAGCCACTATTGGTTTTTCAAAATCAATATATACTTAAAACACCTCTTCTAAACTATTGATGATTTCAAAAACCTATTGTACAGTCCCAGAAGTCATGTAATTAAACACGATATGATTTTGCTAAATTATTGTACATTAAGAAATAATCATACAAACTAATGATGATTTCTAAAAACTACTGTAAATTTATGAATTAATACAAATAATATGATATAAACCACTATTGATTTTGCAAAACTAGGAAGAACACATGGTTTTTTTTTTACATTTTGTATTGTCGTATAAAAAAATCACATATATACCTGTTTTCATGCTAATTTTTTATACAAGTTCATTTTTGGGGGCGTTGTGTCTATATATGGTTCATCGGGTACCACTAATACTGGCAAGGCTAAAATGGTTTGAAGCTCCTCGTCACATATTAATAGCAGTTCAAATACTAAAGGATTTGTATGCTTCTCGTCACATATTAATAGCAATTCAAATAATGAAGGATTTGTACGTGTTCCCTCTTTCGGAATTATTAGCAGAAGTCAAGAAAAGCAATTCGGGTGAATCTACCCGAACTTTAGGTTTTATTAAAAAACATATCAGACATCATGTCACATTTAAGATATACTAGACATCGCACCTATAATGCAACATCACATGTGCTACGTCTAATGTTTAACAAGCAACGCACCACGTCGCACTTGCTATGCGATGTCCCATGTGCTACGTTGGACGTTTAACATGTGGCATGGCGTTGCACGTGCGACATCGTACGTTGCAGCTGTGACATGGCATGTTGCAATTGCGACGTAGGCCATTGCGACACCTACTTAGACATTTTCATGGCAACGTCATACGTCTTACCTGCGACTTCGTGAAAAAAACTTTGCGATGTCATGAGAACATGCGATCATTTTGTGATGTCCACGTTGGTTATACGTCGCAAACCGACAAACTTTGGGTTTTATTAAAAAACATATCAGACATCATGTCACACTTAAGACATACTTGTGCTATGTCTAATGTTCACCATGTCGCACTTGCTACGCGACGTCTCGTGTGCTACGTTGGGCGTTTAACATGCGACATGGCGTTGCACGTGCGACATGGTACGTTGCAGCTGCGACGTGGCATGTTGCAATTGCGACGTGGGCCATTGCAACGTCTGCTTAGACATTTTCATGGCAACGTCATACGTCTTACCTGCGACTTCATGAAAAAACCTTTGCGACGTCATGAGAACGTGCGATCATTTTGCGACGTCCATGTCGGTTATACGTCGCAAACCGACGTTGTTAACAGTCCACCCTCTAGTAGTGGTACTTCCTCTGCTTGCCAAGTGCAAATGCCTCTCAAAACTATTCAAACATTGATTCTAGCACATCTAGGATAGGAATATCTTATGTCCTCTTGATCCTAAGATCAAGGTCATAAACTTCTAGGATGGTGCAAATCATGTTGAAAGCATGTCTATCATTAAGCTGGTTGTTGACATTTTGGGTGGGTCATTGGTATTAGGTCCCTCTCTCGAGACCAAGCATGTTAGCTTGTCCAACAATGTTATCGTGATTACACTTAAACCAATTACATGTTCTTAATTTAAGTTTTGTGTAACACTTCCAACGCAATGGCAGATGTTTTTTTTTTTTTTTTTTTTTTGTTTGAAAAAAAAAATTCAACAAACATTGGCCAATTCCCATAACACACCAAAACAAAAAGTTTCAAATTTGTTTTTCTCTGATACAATGATGCAGGACAAAGGACATAACCAGAATGATTGGTTGGGCAGAGAATCAACTAATGGGGTGTGAAACCCTACTAAATCCGCTCGGAAATTTGCTGTTTACGCCCAAAAAAATATAACCAAATATGCGCATATCATACATCATTAGAAAGAATGATAAGGATTTAATTGTTACCTAATATAATTCTTATATTTGCATGCATTAAACAAGTCTGGCAGACGGAGTCCGAATTCAAAAGTTATGATAAAACCATATTACCATCAAAATGCACAGCATGCACTTTGCAAAAAGGTATCTGGATTGGAAGCTACAAAAAACACGTATCTATCATGACAGATCTGGATCAAATCAGATGCCAATGGAAAGCTCTCTATGTAAGCTTTCTAAAGAGCCTAAGATCATCTGAATCTGATTATGTAGCTCAGGTTATGAGTGTATAAAAACAATTGACATTCTCTCTCAAGTGCTTCTCTTCTTTACCTGTTTTTAGTGATTTAGATATTGCATACAATGGTTTGGTAAAAAGGAACCTCTCGTAAAAATCTTATTTTTGATTAAAACCTTTTTCTTTTCAACCAAAAATTTGTAAACAGCATTTGCGAGCATAATTGAACATGCACCAGAAACAACTTGCTCCACCTTAAAGTCAAGATCATATGATATCCAGAGCCATGCCATGTCAAAATTGATTTCCAGCATAGAACAACAATTTCTTAGACATAATACCTTCTTGGATGTTGCACTTCTTATAAATAGTAAGGTAGGCTTGATATTTGTGTCATGTGGGTAATGTGGGCCAACATGTGATGCAAGTTTAGGCCTTGAATATGCAAGATCTAAGGTATAGACTATGATAACATATGGATAGTTCTAAAACTAGTCTTTCAAGTTAAAGCAACATGCTAATTGATAAAATACAACTCAACATATATTATTGTCATGTTTTTATGGACCAAGACAAATTCTAGGCATGGACTTCATAGAAACTATGAATGAAGAGATAATTCTTTTACAAAATTCTTCTACAACATGATCATTTTGCTTCCTATTGCCTGGCTTCAATCTTAGATAAATCAATGTCATTGCGACTCTACTGCACATGCAATGTAGGGTCATTGACAGCTGGTTATTGAGATTTGCATGGGTGATTGGCATCAGGTTCCCCCTCAAGACTAGGCCGTTTAGTTTGTCCAGCTCGTTATCATGAATATCTCAAACTAAATTCATGTTCTTATGTGTAGCACACTTTTTAAGCTATTTGAACATGCACCACGAATACTGCTGGAAATTGGCATCCAGCATTCAAGAAAATGTTAATTTAAAATGTTAATTTTACTAGTTGAAGTTTCAATGACGTGGCAAGAAAATGAAAAAAAAAAAGGAAAAAAGGTAAGTCGGTGAACAGACGCAGTAGAAAAAAAGGGAGGTCGTATGGAGAGCTGGACACAGAGGAATCCGATTGAACAGAGGCTTTGGATTCGGCTGTAGCAGACCGTACTGAGCAAAACTGGCAGGAGGCTGAAGATCCTTGGGCATTTAGCTGAAAGAATCCGGCTGTGGGTGATTGTGTGGGCGAATTTTTGGGTGACCCTGTTGTGGGTAGTTTTGGTAGATTGCTTTGGTAGAATCCGCGATTGTCGCGGAAAATCCGCCGCATTAAGGTTGAAGATCCGCGCATTGTCGTGGGCGATCCAACGACGCCGTTGTTAGTAGCCGCAGCATTAATGCTCAAGATAATTTGATTGGCATAGAATCGCGGAAAGGAGCCGATTCATGTTTGTTGAAGAATTAGTGGGAGGAGCATAGGTCGTAAAGCCAATTCAAAAACGATTAGTAGGAGCAGGCTGTAGTGGTTTACTGGTTCAAATCCCGCACAAATTCTAACAAAGGTATCGAGCAAAGTCCGTTACAATTTGTGGCCATGGAAAGGGATTTTGCAAAGCAGCATTTTAACTATTGATTCCGGGGCGTAAAGGACCGTTATTGCATCGAGAAGTTGATAAAAAATTAAAGGAATCCGGACCCCTTGCATACAAATGGGAAATGGTAATTTACACGGGTTAAAGGTTATGAAAATTGGAGTTCTTTCACAATGGTGAAGAAAAGTGAGTTTGGAAAAAACGTTTACTATATACTCTGGGTATGTTGTTCAATTTGATTTCTGGTAGCGACTTGGTAGACGCAGGGTACAAAGTTAATTTTGATGCATCTCGTTGTGAAATGGTGGGTAATGGTAGAAATATATATGCTAGGAGAAGGGGTAAACTATATTGCTTGGATGCTTTTCCTTGTATTGGGAGTATTAACTCTTTAGAATTGTGGCATCTGAGGTGTGCTCATGTAAGTGACGGAACTATAAAAATTATGAGCAAACATGAATTGGTAGAGGGTTTGCCTACCAACATAGATGCAGGTGAACATAGAATATGCCATGGGTGTATGCTTGGGAAGCAGACTAGAAACACTTTCCGGTCTCGCATTTCTAAAACGCTAGGAATTTTGAACTTGGTGCATAGTGACTTGTGTGGTCCAATGTGTGTTCAAAGTATGAGTGGCAAAACATACTTTATGACATTTATAGATGATTTTTCTCGGAGGGCAAAGTGTTATTTTTTGAAATCAAAGGATCAAGCATTCCAGGCATTCCAATTGTATCTAGCAGAAGCTGAACGAGAGACGTCTAGGAAGTTGAAACGCTTGCGCTCAGATTCAGGGGGAGAATATATGTCTGGGGCATTCATGCGCTTTTGTCGCGGAAAAAGGGATCCGACGTCAATTTACTTGTAGGCATACCCTACAAATGTAACGGTATTGGCGAAGAGAGAAAGAACGAGAACTCTTATGGATGCAAAGAAGATCTATGTTAAAACATGCGTTTACCCAACTATTTATGGGGCGAAAAGATCACGTGCATGCTACATCCAGAACAAGTTACCATCATCTGGTATTGAAGGGAGAATTCCTGAGGAGGTGTGGTCTGGACAAAAACAGTCTGTGGAAAGATTGCGAGCATATGGTTGTTTAGCATATATGCATGTACCTGAGGAATTGCGGTCCAAGTTAGACGATCGAAGCATAGAAACTTATCTTGTTGCTTATGAGGAGCAGGGATACAGGTTGTATGATCCCAAAACTAGGAAAATCTATGTAAGTCGGGACGTGGTGGGTGATGAAACTAAGTTTTATAAAGATAGAGTTGTGACACAAAGTTTGACACAAAAAAGGGAAGAAAGTCAACCTTGGGCTCCAGTTGGTTGGTTTGATGATGATGCCGATGACATAGACAGGGAAGAACATCAAACAGAAGTTGCACAGGCTCAAGAGGTAGAAGATAATGATATAGAGGAGCAACCGGAAGGTGGAGTAGCAGAGCTAGAAGATCGGAGTATGGAGATAAGCTTGGAAGAGCAAACTGAAGAGCAAGTAGAGGAATTAGAACCTGTAAGTGCAGAAGAGCCGCCCATGGAAGAAACCCGTTTGCATAGAAGTGATGCAGAAAGATTGAAGCAGGAAGTATCTTTTGATACATCGTTATATGGGAGAAATGAGCATGGTAGAAGCACTCGGGAGCGAAGACCACCATCAAGATTTAAAGAGTATGAATTAGGAAGCACACGGGAGCAAAGGCCACCTTCTGTATCGAATATCATGGAGCCTAAAACATATGACGAAGCTGTCAATTCACTAGATGCAGATAAATGGAAAAAGGCTATGTGTGAAGAGCTCGAGTCATTCAGACATACAGGTACCTATGATCTTGCACCTCGACCGAAAGAGAAAAATGTGGTCGGGTGTAAGTGGATTTTTAAAATAAAGAAAGGACCGGACGGGAAAATTGAAAGGTACAAAGCAAGACTTGTGGCTCGCGGTTTTACACAGAAGTATGGTAAAGATTATCATGATACATTTTCTCCTATTGTCAAGCTAACAAGTTTGCGAGCTTTAATTGCTTTAGCAGTGGAGCATGATTTGGAACTTGATCATATGGATGTAAAGACTGCATTCCTGAATGGAGATTTGGACGAAGAGATCTATATGGAGCAACCGGTTGTCTTTGAGGTAAGGTGACAAAGTTTGCAAACTAAAAAAGGCGGTATATGGGCTTAAGCAGGCGGCTAGACAATGGTATGTATGCATAAATGGGTTCCTATTATCTCAAGGATTCGAGAAATTAGAAAGTGAGGGTAATTTGTACATAAAGAAAGTGAATGGTAAATTCTGCATTACAGCTTTATATGTTGATGATTGTGTTATGAGCGCAAGTGATCAAAGTATTCTAAATGATTGCAAAGATATTTTGAAAAATAGATTTCAAATGAGTGGCCTCGGTGGCTTGAGGAAACTTTTGGGTATGGAAGTTTATAGAGATAGACAAGCTGGGGTGTTGATTTTAACACAGTCATGTGGGCATTAGAAAGATACCGGATGATTTCTTTATGATGACGAATGTAAGCGATTTTCAACTCCTTTGGTAGTTAATAAGAGGATATGTGGAAATATGTCTCCCCGTGGATCGTGAGAAGACAAATGAGAAAAATGCAAAGAATACCATCTGAGAGAACTTATCTAAGTTTGCTATATGTGGCAAATGCCACTAGACCGGTTATTGCATTTGGCAAGAAAATTTATTGATTAGATATTTGAATAATCCAGGTAGGGAACATTGGATTGCAGCTAAACGTGTTCTTAGATATCCAAGGGTACATTGCAGCTTGGAATCTGTATACTAGGAGTCATGACAAAAATCCCGAGGTGGCTCGGTTATGCGTAATTAACTATCTATATCTGATGCGATTAATGAGACTTAGACGAACGCAAATCTACAAATGGGGTATCCGTGTAAACTCAATGGAACAGCTTATCTCATGGTGTAGCAAGAAACGAACGTAGCGGCATGTCTAGTGCGTAGTCCGAATATGTATCCGCATCTCCTCGCAAGCGAGAAAATTGTTTGGCCGAGGCTACTATTAAGTGAATTAGGAGAAAAACAAGCATGCCCGAATTTAAATTATATTGTGATAATAGGAGTTGTATTGCCATTGCCAAAAATCCCGCTTACACTCAAGGATCGAAGCATATTGATCTTCATTATCATTACATCAGAGAAATAGTTGCCAGAGGTGAGATTGATTTGCAATATATATCCACAGGTAAACAACAAGCAGATATCCTAACAAAAGCATTGAATGAAGCTAAACATGTACAGTTTAGGAAAGACATTGGCATTACAGGAAGATGAATGCTGGCTGAGGGGGAGTGCTGGAAATTGGCATCCAGCATTCAAGAAAATGTTAATTTGAAATGTTAATTTTAGTAGTTGAAGTTTCAATGACGTGGCAAGAAAATGAAAAAAAAAAAGGAAAAAAGGTAAGTCGGTGAACAGACGCAGTAGAAAACAAGGTGCTGCGCACAGAGGGTTGCCCTCCAGTTTCTTGAGGGTGAAGTGGCCTAAATCTAAACGTGAAGTTATGTTTTCACAATCTATATTTAATTTAAAGTAGACCCTTACAATGTTCTTACAATCAGTTTGTAGTTCCCCTACATTCATGTACAAGCACACAGTCGCAACCTTGTTTCAATTCTTACAATGCAAGCAGACAAAAAAAAAAGGGAAAATTCAAGAACATGCGTGCAACTTGCATAAACAACTAAGCCAATGCAGTCACATTTTTGGCATAGCAATTATGGAATGTGTAAGATAGAGCCATACATGATAAGCAAAATTTTATACAGATACTAGAGGTTGGCCGCTCGTTGTTCTGAATAATTTCATGAATCAGAATGATAAGCAAAATTAGAAGCACATGGATTGCATGAAAACCATTTTAAACTCATTGAAGATGAAGAGCAACACCTTTCACTCCATTGATTTCTCTGAAGAACACTAAAATCGGCATCAAATATAATCCAACTACTAGAAATTTTCACAAAAATTTCAAGGATTCTTAGTGAAACTCTTATACAATGGAATATTAAAATGGCAACCTAACAATCTGAAGTTCCCACCAACGGAATGTCGAAACAAAAATAGAGTGTGTCCTTGAGTTACTTGCAGTCTGCATTCCTCAGATTAAGTAAACACTGTAGTTTGACATACCGCCCAAGTATTAATAAGCTCGCACTCGCTTCCTCCTTACTTGTATTAACCAACTGGTGCACAAACACAGAATAGTCTTGAATAACTACGTACACAAAAAAAAAAAAAAAAAAAGAGAAAGCAATTGCCACAGGGTAAGACAAACACTTATTATGTATGAAAAGACAAAGACACAACATGGTAGACTGCTTTCCCGGTAATATGTGGAAAAATGCAGAAACCTGAAGGCATGATATCTTCAACTCTGGATCTGGTTCTCCTATATACTGTATCTTAGTTTGAGACTCACAATGTTGATAGTCAATCAAAAGGCCATTACTTCCTTACCATCATATATGGTCCATGCTCTTGAAAAGAATGCGCACGTTCATAATGTAGTTGATCTAAAAGCCAAACATGCAGCTTGATATATTCAGCTATGAAAGTTGCTTCCACGTTCTTACTCTGATTTAAGCTGAAAAGCCAGTTCCAAATGGAACAAAACATGCCTGCATAGTAGGTAGTGTCACTTATATATCTCTCTCAGAGATGAAGACATTATAAGGAGATAAAAAATACATAACCTTGCAAGAATGATGACATCCCATGGTGAGTGCTATCCACTGAAGAACAAGCAAGCCAAGGAAAATACCCCTGCACATTCCGCAGATGGAAACAAAGCACTCTGATTGTCATATGAACAGTTTTGATATGGCTGAGTTGAAGGCAATGCATCAGATTTGACAGTTACAATTGAATAAGCAGGAGGCATAGGCTCAGAATAAAGAGATAAGAGACAAAAATGCCCATTTTAATGCCACTTTACCGTATTCAATAGAACTAAATGTGATGAACGATTTTGTTTACCAGTAGCTTGAGCTTCTCATATCGAACATGAATCTATGAATGGCGTATTCTAGTGGAGTCCATATCAGAGCTCCTAAACCCATATTTAAAATCATGGTTGTCACACTATATCCATATTTGATGTCCCTTGACGCCATCCAGTTGGACTCTGTAAGATAAGTACAAAACCTATGCTACTATCGTTATCCTGTTACCTCTGCTATGTCCAGACCCTTGGTATTCTTTGCACACAATTGGATCATAAACTCAGTCTTGACATCTTGATATCTTTCTTTAAATCCTGACCTGGAAAGAAAAAACGATATCTTCATGTCATCACTCGGCAAGAGTGGCAATAAAATCAATACTTCACATACTTCAATCACCAAGTTCAAGATCATTACTGTCTATTTTAAACCTATGTTTTAAACCTATAACGCGGAGGCACAAAACATGTACATTGCAAAGGACAAAAATTTGCAGAAATTAAAGTTAAACAGCGATTACCTCCGAGAACTAGAGATTTTCAATTCCAAAAGCATTCTAAATGCTGATCTACTGTGCACATGAACGTCTGAAACACCAGTTCCTGACATCAAATTTCCTACATCTTGCAAGGTAACTGCATAAAAGTTACAATAAGCACCTGAAATTCTCGGAACCAAAATCTGTACATAAACCCTGTTTGGAAACTTATACCTCTGGACCGCCAGGATGAGCTCAAAGAAGAAGAGGGTAAGGGGTGAAAGCATGTTAGGGCCTACATAAAAAATTACCAAAAAGGTACTTTTCTGTGTACTTCTGTGCAAGTACATAATTGTATTTTAAAGTACCTAGACTACAAGATTGACTAAAAGAAATTGTATTATGTTCAAGAGTAGTAGTACATACATGTTGTAAGGTACTTTGTGATGTCAAAAAGATGTTAAGAACTCAAATATATCATCATCTTTGACTACCCAGAGTATTTTCCAGGTAGTTTCCAAAACATGTAGGCCCTAACATGCTCTTACCCTAAGCTCGATCTGCATTGCATCTGGATTTTCAAATCCTTCAATTTTTGGAACAGGGTCAATCATCTCTGGAATGATACTAAGAGCTGTGGCAGAACCGGACAAGGACTGAGGCAAGCAACGATCCCAAAACTGAGGCCATAGCCAGTAAGAAAAAAACAAAGGCATAGGACCCGATAGTTCTCGAAGAATGTTACTCCACCGGAACCACACAGCCAGTTAGCCGGTTTGAACAGCGGCCCCCAGCAACAGGGGTGACCGCGAATTTACTGCCAATAGCAAGTTTGTAGCAGTTTTCCGCATATTCTAAGGATATACTGGCATATATTAAGAATATGCCTAAAACCCACACAAACAAGGGATTGCCCCCCTAGGGGCAACCCAAAAAGGGAGGTCGTATGGAGAGCTGGACACAGAGGAATCCGATTGAACAGAGGACCGTACTGAGAAAAACCGGCAGGAGGCTGAAGATCCTTGGGCATTTAGCTGAAAGAATCCGGCTGTGGGTGATTGTGTGGGCGATTTTTTGGGTGACCCTGTTGTGGGTAGTTTTGGCAGATTGCTGTGTAGAATCCGGCAGATTGCTGTGAAAATCCGGCCAGATTAAGGTTGAAGATCCGGCAGATTACTGTGGGCGATCCAACAGACGCTGTTGTTAGTAGCTGCAGCAGATTAATGCTCAAGATAATTTGATTGGCATAGAATCGTGGAAAGGAGCCGATTCATGTTTGTTGAAGAATTAGTGGGAGTGAGCATAGGCTGTTAAAGCCAATTCGCAAACGATTAGTAGGAGCAGGAGCGCCGTATTCCTGCTCCGGGAAGTGGTAAACCCGGGCAGGAATTCGTGGTAAGCTCGGCCATGGATCCGGTAGCCATTGCCCCGCCAATGCATCATCCATCGGCCATCCCGGATGGCCCATCCGCTATCCGAGGCATGCATCCGAGTCCCATGCTATGGATTGGAAGTTTGGAACCGAAGGAAAGGGACTGCTCGCACCCGCTTAAGGAATTGACTCGTCTCCTCAATCATCACCTCCCGTACCCGCTCCTGCAATGGCTTCGCTGCCGTATGACGCCTTCGTTCACGGCAGCACTATTATGGGAAATGTCCACGAAAAATACGAGTTATGGGAAATGTCCACGAAATTCGTATGTTATATATACGAATTTTTTTAGGTTAACATACGAATTTTTTAGGTTATATACTAATTGCAAATTTTCATTTGCCATAGGAAGATGTCAAAGCGATTGGCAGCGGAAGGGGAGCTTTCTTCTTCTTCTTCTCCTAAGAGGAGAAAATTACTGGATGTGCCTTTTGTGCAGGCTTTGTCCTTGCTGATGCCACCTGGTAATTCCGGGCCATTTGAGGTGTCAGATTCTGAATCCTGCATGGATTACTCCGCCTCCTCTGATTCCTCTGCCTACACCTCCGCCTCCTCTGATTCCTTTGACTACACCTCTTGTGAGGAGGAGGAGGCCCTCGAGAAGACTCGAGTCTTCTCGAGGCCTTTTTGACGCCTTCTTCCGAGGAGTCCGAGGAAGAGGGAATTGAAGATGAGGAAGTCTCCTCTAAAGCCTCCACTTGCAGGGGACTTTGTTTGATTACTCGGGAGGATGAAGCCGAGTTTGAAGAACTCACAGAAGCTTCTCTAAGCTCTCTAAGCTCATTTTTTGGTGCGAGAATGTACCTTTTGTAATTTTGTGAACCCTCTGGTACATTCTCTACATGTTAATCGCCTGCGGCCTTTTTTTTTTATAAATGAAATGACTTCTTTTTTGAAAATTATTCTTGCCATTTGGTTTTTTAGGTATAAAGCAGTTTAGTTGAACAGCAAGAAGTTCTAAAACTCATTTAGGTCAAAAGCAGTTTAGTTTGAAACTCATTTAGGTATATATAAACAATTGGTATTGAAAGAAATAACTCATTTGCTTCAACAAACTGGTTTTTCTTGTTTCTTAAACGTTGACAACACCCGGGTCCCATGCTTGAGTTGAGTTTGTAGGTAAAGCAATCTTTTCTATCTTCCTCCTTAGCCTGACATAAAATTCCAACATCCGTAGGCCAAGGTCTACATTGATGTTCATTCTGCCTGCACAACATTCTACATTGTAAACCTGGACATGCACTTGAGATGGTAAACTTGGACATGCACTTGAGATGGTAAACCTGGACAAGTTCTTAAGATGGTAAACCTGGACATGCAAGTGCAATGGTTAGCCTGGACAACCATGTCTAGTGGTAAACCTAGACAAGTTAGTCTAGTGGTAAACCTGGACATGAACTTGAGATGGTAAACTTGGACATGCAAGTGCAATGGTTAGCCTGGACAAGCATGTCTAGTGGTAAACCTAGACAAGTTTGTACTTGAGATGGTAAACTTGGACATGCAAGTGCAATGGTTAGTCTGGACAAGCATGTCTAGTGGTAAACCTAGACAAGTTTGTCTAGTGGTAAACCTGGACATGAACTTGAGATGGTAAACCTGGACAACCATGTCTAGTGGTAAACCTAGACAAGTTAGTCTAGTGGTAAACCTGGACATGAACTTGAGATGGTAAACCTAGACAAGTTAGTCTAGTGGTAAACCTGGACATGCACTTGAGATGGTAAACTTGGACATGCAAGTGCAATGGTTAGCCTGGACAAGCATGTCTAGTGGTAAACCTAGACAAGTTAGTCTAGTGGTAAACCTGGACATGAACTTGAGATGGTAAACCTGGACAACCATGTCTAGTGGTAAACCTAGACAAGATAGTCTAGTGGTAAACCCTGAACATGAACTTGAGATGGTAAACCCGGACAATCATGTCTAGTGGTAAACCCGACAAGTTCTTGAGATGGTAAACCCGACAACCATGTCTAGTGGTAAACCTAGACAAGTTAGTCTAGTGGTAAACCTGGACATGCACTTGAGATGGTAAACTTGGACATGCAAGTGCAATGGTTAGCCTGGACAAGCATGTCTAGTGGTAAACCTAGACAAGTTAGTCTAGTGGTAAACCTGGACAACCATGTCTAGTGGTAAACCTAGACAAGTTAGTCTAGTGGTAAACCTGGACATGAACTTGAGATGGTAAACCTGGACAACCATGTCTAGTGGTAAACCTAGACAAGTTAGTCTAGTGGTAAACCTGGACATGAACTTGAGATGGTAAACCTGGACAACCATGTCTAGTGGTAAACCTGGACAAGTTCTTGAGATGGTAAACCTGGACAACCATGTCTAGTGGTAAACCTAGACAAGTTAGTCTAGTGGTAAACCTAGACATGCACTTGAGATGGTAAACTTGGACATGCAAGTGAAATGGTTAGCCTGGACAAGCATGTCTAGTGGTAAACCTAGACAAGTTAGTCTAGTGGTAAACCTAGACAACCATGTCTAGTGGTAAACCTAGACAAGTTAGTCTAGTGGTAAACCTGGACATGCACTTGAGATGGTAAACTTGGACATGCAAGTGCAATGGTTAGCCTGGACAACCATGTCTAGTGGTAAACCTAGACAAGTTAGTCTAGTGGTAAACCTGGACATGAACTTGAGATGGTAAACCTGGACAACCATGTCTAGTGGTAAACCTAGACAAGTTAGTCTAGTGGTAAACCTGGACATGAACTTGAGATGGTAAACCTGGACATGCACTTGAGATGGACAAGCATGTCTAGTGGTAAACCTAGACAAATTAGCCTAATGGTTAGCCTGGACAACCATGTCTTGTGGTAAACCTAGACAACCATTTGAAGTGTTAGACCTGGACAACAAGGTGTGGTGGTTAGTCTGGACAACTAGGTGCAATGGCAAATAATTAGGAAGCTTGGCAGAAAATGTTGCACCAATGACAATGGAACAATGCCATGCAATTTAGATAAGGATAGTGGATTGCATGGAACCTCAATCATGTGATATTATTCCCTTGCATTGCGTGTTATACTATTAAATGGTACATCAATCATAGTTGAAGAGTCCCATATCAATCATAGTCGAAGAGTCCCATATGAAGCATATTTTTTAATTTGAAATGAAATCTAATGGTGTAGAAGAGCCAATGGCTCTTTGCCACGTGTAAACCTGTTTGAACCCACGAGCTTGACTGTTTTTTTGGCTATGGCCGAGTTCTTCGAGTTCTTCTTCGCGGGTGAAGGCGCTCAGTGTTAGTTCCTTGCTGCTCGCGCTCCCACCTGATCAAACCGAAACTCAAACTCCGTTCATCTGGCGCCGGCTTGGGCCGCTTGCATTGAAGGGCAGGGCTGCCACAGAGCAAAGCTCTATTTCTGTGGAATCTTGGGCACCAGCGCAATGCCATCAGATAGTGAGAGCCTTTCCGACTCTGATAGTGAGTACCAGCCCAGCTATGAAGAAAGGAAAGCTGCAGCCACGAGAAGGGAAGGATCCGGTTGCTTCTCAAAAGGGGGCAAAGAAGGGATCTGCGAAGAAAGCACAGGCAGAAGAAGAGGAAGAAGGCACAGGGGAGCGTTTACCTCCTGAGGTTGAAGCGGCTTTCAGTGATGACGACTCTGAAATAGAGGAGCGTCACATGAAGCAAGCATACTACTACTCCCTCAAGAAAAAGAGGCATTGCTGCTTAGTCCCCGGTTGTGTATGGGACAATCAAAAAGATTGAGGCTCCGTGCACATATGAGCAATGTGCATAACCCGGACGTTGTTGTGGAAGGAGCTCCAATTGGGTAGAGAAGGCAACAACAAAGCAGAAGAGAAGGCCAAACCGCGACCTATCGGCTTATCATATTTCCTACAGGATGGACCCCGAGTACAGGTATCTCAGAAATCAAAGAAGATATCTCAGAAGATGCCAAGACCATGCAATGAAGATTGGTTGGGAACGGGTCTCTGATATGAAGGGGTCGATAGCAGACAAGGAGGCAGCAGCCAGGAAATATGCTGCAGAGTATGTTGCTAGGAGGAATGCCGAGTGGGAAAAGGACAGGGATGCTAAAATTGCCAAATATACCAAGACTATAGCAACTGTTTATGGCTTGGAGGGTGTTGAGGAGCAAGAGTGGAATCCCTTGGCTGCCGACGACAAGCAGACAAGAGAATCCGAGTGGAATTCCCAAGTTAACCGTGTCATGGCAGACCTAAATGAAGAAATTCTCGACTCTCCAGGTCGGGTCGAGCCCCCTCGGCAGCCGTAAGTCCGTGTCCTTCAAGTAGCCATGATAATCAGCCTTCCCCCTTTCCTTCCCCTCTGCTGCCCCATGCTGTAATAGAGATTTCTGATATGATAACACCATCAAAACCAATGAGAGGGTCTTGCCCCATGAGAACAATGCTCAGCCTAGCTCCAGATTATAAGCTTGATTTCCACACCCTACAGCAGATAGAGGACCTCTTTACAATGGACGGGACTGGGAGACCTAAATCTGGGAAGAAAATTGTGCTTTCATACAACTGCCAATGGCCCATTCACGTCAAGAACCCAATATGGTGCTGGGGTTCTGTCAAGAGAGGTGAATTTGTGATAGAAACTGTGCCCGTGCAGAGTGCTTTGAGCGGACAGGCACGGACGATCCCGAAAAGATGTTCAAATCATGGGTGAACGAGGAATCTGTCGGGGCATATCTCATGTAAGTCAGATGATGTAATTGATTTGCTATTTCTGTTTCAATTTAAAAACCATGATTTGCTTTATTTGCTCGCATGCATTCAAAACAAAACAGGATTC
Source organism: Isoetes taiwanensis (assembly GCA_021234155.1). Lineage (NCBI taxonomy): Eukaryota > Viridiplantae > Streptophyta > Lycopodiopsida > Isoetales > Isoetaceae > Isoetes > Isoetes taiwanensis. The sequence continues at coordinate 626,715 of JAJEKV010000220.1, read as the reverse complement.
TATCCCATGCAATTCCCATTGATCAGAGGAAGCATCATTGCTGGATACACCCTAGTTTGATGGGTCTGTACCTCTGCAAACATGATGCCCTCTTCTCGAAGTTGCTCCCACTCCCACCAGCCCCATTGAAGCAGAAGAAGAAGAGACAAGATTCAAATGAAGAGGAAGATCCAATGGAACAAATTTTTTGGTATTGGCTGCCCGTATGCCGAAGGTAGGTTGACCATTTCTATTTCCCATTAGTGTATTTTTTAGTTCTTTTCCCACAAGCACTGATTTTTGCTCACTGCAGTGGCCATTGGAGCCTGTATGTATTCTGCCATGCGATGTGGAGATCTGCAATGCTCTTGGGACGAACACACCCTCGTTGCTCCACTTTGATTGTGTTAGTGGCTACCATTCAACCTTGAAAAATGCTGCCATGAAGTAAGTTTGCTGGTTTTATGTTTGCTGGTTTAGTGTTTGCTGGTTTGCTGCTGTCACTATCTGAATTCCTTGTTATTTGTTTCAGTGTTCTGAAGAAAGTGCATGAGTCATGGTCTGCCAATCTGCCTGCCTGGTACAGATGTCCTCTGCCCTCAGCAAGACAATGGATCTGATTGTGGCATCTACACTATATTGTATGCCAAGTACTTTCTCCAGGAATTCATTTTGAAGAAGCCCGAGGAACCCTATCCGAAGGCAAGTAAAAAAGTCATGTATTGTTTTCTTGAAAATTGTTTATCACGAGGTCCAAATTGACCTTGCCTTTCTTTTCATTTGCAGATAACCAAAAAATGGTTTACCATTTCAGCAGTGGCCAATTGCAGGAAGTCCTTTTGTTTTATGCTAGGTAAACTGCATCAGGCTGTAGTGACAGGTCAAACGCCAAAGAAGACTCCAGCACAGGTTCAATGAGAACATTATCTGAAAACAGCTATCTGCTATGAGAACACACTTTTCCTGCAAAAAGTTTTTTTCGGCTCGGAGCCATTAAAAGTATATGGAAAGCTGATGGCATTTTGGCTTCTGATTTAGACATATCGTTCAAACATATCATGTTTCTAAACATAGATTTCTAGACATAGATTTCTAGATATAATGCAAACATATCATCTAAACATAGATTTCTAGACATAATGCAAACATATTGCATGAACATAATGCAAACATAATGCAAACATAATGCAAACATAAAGCAAACAACATGTAAACATAAAGCAAACATAATGTAAACATAAAGCAAACATAGATGTCCAGGTTTACCACTAGAGTTGCATGTCTAGGTTAACCACTTTACATGGATGTCCAGGTTTACCACTAGAGTTGCATGTCTAGGTTAACCACTTTACATGGATGTCCAGGTTTACCACTAGAGTTGCATGTCTAGGTTTACCACTAGACTAACATGTCTAGGTTTACCACTACACTAACATGTCCAGGTTTACCACTAGAGTTGCATGTCTAGGTTTACCACTAGACTAACATGTCTAGGTTTACCACTAGACTTACATGTCGGGTTTACCACTAGAGTTGCATGTCTAGGGTTTACCACTAGACTAACATGTCTAGGGTTTACCACTAGAGTTGCATGTCTAGGTTTACCACTAGACTAACATGTCTAGGTTTACCACTACACTAATATGTCCAGGTTTACCACTACACTAACATGTCTAGGTTTACCAGTAGCATGTCTAGGTTAACCACCTTACATGGATGTCCAGGTTTACCACTAGAGTTGCATGTCTAGGTTTACCACTAGAGTTGCATGTCTAGGTTAACCACCTTACATGGATGTCCAGGTTTACCACTAGAGTTGCATGTCTAGGTTTACCACTAGAGTTGCATGTCTAGGTTAACCACCTTACATGGATGTCCAGGTTTACCACTAGAGTTGCATGTCTAGGGTTTACCACTAGAGTTGCATGTCTAGGTTAACCACCTTACATGGATGTCCAGGTTTACCACTAGAGTTGCATGTCTAGGTTTACCACTAGAGTTGCAAGTCTAGGTTAACCACTTTACATGGATGTCCAGGTTTACCACTAGAGTTGCATGTCTAGGGTTTACCACTAGAGTAGCATGTCTAGGTTAACCACTTTATATGGATGTCCAGGTTTACCACTAGAGTTGCATGTCTAGGTTTACCACTAGAGTAGCATGTCTAGGTTAACCACTTTACATGGATGTCCAGGTTTACCACTAGAGTTGCATGTCTAGGTGTACCACTAGAGTTGCATGTCTAGGCTAACCACTTTACATGGATGTCCAGGTTTACCACTAGAGTTGCATGTCAAGGTTTACCACTAGATTTGCATGTGGGTAGGTAAATGTCGAAACAGTGAGTAGACCACTAGACTAACCATGTCTAGGTTTACCACTAAACATGTCTAGGTTTACCACTAAACATGTCTAGGTTTTACCACTAGACTTACATGTCCAGTTTACCACTAGAGTTGCATGTCTAGGTTTACCACTAGACTTACATGTCTAGGTTTACCACTACACTAACATGTCCAGGTTTACCACTAGACTAACATGTCTAGGTTTACCACTACACTAACATGTCCAGGTTTACCACTAGAGTTGCATGTCTAGGTTTACCACTAGACTAACATGTCTAGGTTTACCACTAGACTTACATGTCCAGGTTTACCACTAGAGTTGCATGTCTAGGTTTACCACTAGACTAACATGTCTAGGTTTACCACTAGAGTTGCATGTCTAGGTTTACCACTAGACTAACATGTCTAGGTTTACCACTACACTAACATGTCCAGGTTTACCACTAGAGTTGCATGTCTAGGTTTACCACTAGACTAACATGTCTAGGTTTACCACTAGACTAGCATGTCTAGGTTTACCACTAGACTTACATGTCCAGGTTTACCACTAGAGTTGCATAAGTATATGGTTCTAAACATCATGTAAACATAAAGCAAATATAAAATTCTAAACATCATGTAAACATGTAAAAATATAGTAAACATGTTAAGTATATGGTTCTAAAAATACATAAACTAAATATATCTAGTAAACATATTATGTAGACATTCTAATTAGGAATCATTCCGAATCAACGTCAAGCACTGTTGCCATGCCTTCTGCCCGGACGTCCTCAACCGTTACATCTGGCACACCACATGGCAGTCTCCACATCATGTCATCGAAGATATCGCACAGGCTTGGATCAGACCCCTCTAGGACTTCCCTGATGAGAACCTTCTTTCGCTGCCTCCGTGCAGCATACATTTCCTCGAAGATTGCTTTCAGGGTGTTGCCTACCCAGACAACATCCGTAGCTAGCAAATACTTCAAGGCCTTGCCCTGGATAATACACTGCTTCAATTCCCGAAGCAATGCCCTCTGGCTTGGCCGACCGGGATCAGAGTTGAGAGACCTAGTGGTCTCTCTGAATTCCCCTTTCTCCAAGATCTCTGCAAGAACCAAGAGGGGATCATGACAAGATTAACATGAATGTAGAACAAGAATATGAAGGAAGACAACAACATGCTTACTTCTAAACGTTTTGACGCCGTCAGGTTGGGCGAAATCAAGCCCCACATCCTCCTGAATTTCATTCAAGTGGACAAGAACATCCTCGAGACTGTGGACAGGTCTCTCAAGAAGCTGTTGTCGGGTCCTCACCATCTGTCACCTGAATTGTAAAAAGATGAACTGGACTGCTACTGAACTCAATGAAAACCAACTAAATTTCTACCAAGAACAAGCAAGGCAAGGGTTTATATATCTTGAAGGCTAGAACCGTTAGAAAAACCGTTGGAAATAAACGTTGGAAAGAACCGTTGGTTTAAATATTTCCTTGTCCAGGTTTACCACCTTACATGCTTGTCCAGGTTTACCACCTTACATCCTTGTCCAGGTTTACCACTATAGTTGCATGTCTAGGTTTACCACTAGAGTTGCATGTCTAGGTTTACCACTTTACATGGATGTCTAGGTTTACCACTAGAATTGCATGTCTAGGTTTACCACTAGAGTAGCATGTCTAGGTTTACCACTAGAGTTGCATGTCTAGGTTAACCACCTTACATGGATGTCCAGGTTTACCACTAGAGTTGCATGTCTAGGTTTACCACTAGAGTAGCATGTCTAGGTTAACCACCTTACATGGATGTCCAGGTTTACCACTAGAGTTGCATGTCTAGGGTTTACCACTAGAGTAGCATGTCTAGGTTAACCACCTTACATGGATGTCCGTGTTTACCACTAGAGTAGTATGTCTAGGTTTACCACTAGAGTAGCATGTCTAGGTTAACCACCTTACATGGATGTCCAGGTTTACCACTAGAGTTGCATGTCTAGGTTTACCACTAGAGTTGCATGTCTAGGTTAACCACTTTACATGGATGTCGAGGTTTACCACTAGAGTTGCATGTCTAGGTTTACCACTAGAGTTGCATGTCTAGGTTAACCACTTTACATGGATGTCCAGGTTTACCACTAGAGTTGCATGTCCAGGTTTACCACTAGATTTGCATGTGGGTAGGTAAATGTCGGCTCGAGGGTAGGTAAATGTCATCTGGAGGGTGGGTAAATGTCATCTCGAGGGTGGGTAAATGTCGACTTGAGTAGGTAATAGTCGGCTCGTGAGTAGGTAATAGTCTCACAAATTGAGTAGGTAAATGTCTTTATCGATGAAAGGATGTGTTTCTAAAACCCTAAACCCCATAGTCTATAAATAGTTCTAGCTTCGATCGTTCTTCCATTGTGCGACTTACACTCCCATTCTTGCAATTTTTTTTTAGTGACCAGCTATGGAAGATGTGCTCCGGCGCTTGAACCAGATCAAAGGGAGCTTCGAAATTCGGGACCAGGGTAGTATGGAACCGGTTTTTACTAGTAAGGCCTTGCTTATATGCAACTTCTGTAGATTTTTCCTTTCTAACCTCCTGTGGGATCTTCTATCTTGGTGTAGGAGCCGTCGAGAAGATGGCCGAGAAGGGAGTCACTCGAATACCCCCTCCTCCGGAAGAGGAAGAGGACGACGAGATGAGGATAGAACGGATGAAGATCTTGAAGAAATACCTGATCGGCGAAAAGGCAATGAGGGTAGTGCTTGAGGGCACTGCACTGCCTCGAAGGATAAGAGTATGTCTCCAGGAGATGGCTCGAGTTTGGAAGCACCACAGAAAAGAGTTGATAAATTTGATTCTGCAGTCAACTATATTCTGGCCCGACCTTCTCGACATGGAGTTCTGGTTCAAGGGTGATGTCGAGGTGGAGGACTTCACACTAGAAACCGTGAGTCAAGATCGAGAGGAATACCAAGAGTTGTTCGGGTGGTGTCCTATGGTTTAGATTGACTCGTTGTTTTTTCATAGTCTAATGGTCTAAGGTTTCTCACAATGTAATTGTTTTTTTCAAATTTACACTTGGTTTCTTCTTATATGAGGGAGTGCTTAGACATCTAAGTCTAGTGGCAAAAATGTGTAACCAAGGTGGTTAACCTGGACAGCCTAGTTTAGTGGTTAAGTGGACTAAGCAAAATCCAAGTATAATAGTGAGAAGTTTATTATAGAACATCCACAAGTATATGGTTCTAAACATCATGTAAACATAAAGCAAATATAAAGCAAGGATCCACAAGTGAAGGATTAAAGCAAACTCCAAGTAAGGTATATCACAAAATAGAAGATCAACAAGTCAAGCATTAAGAAAAATTTACTCCTCAAGGTGTCGTGCACATTCACGTGCAAACACGGTATCCCCCACCACTTTCTTCTTCCTCTTATGGCATTCTATGAAAGGAATTGGCCTAGCTATGGTGCTCCCATTGAAGTCCTTTGTTGTTGGCATGCAAGGTGCAACACCTCTTTGAACATTAGAGGACTTCAAATTCTCTAACTTTTGGGTGAGCTCTCGAAGAAGGAAATCAACTTCACGAATGATGTGAGGGTTGCTACTTAATGTATCCCTTATGTTATGAAGGCTAGCATCTATACTCTCCAACATGTCTCTACGTGTAGGGTCAACGAAACACTTCTCCACATGAGGCTCCAACTCCACATCAATAAGGCTTGTTGAGGTCAAAGTAGTAGGCACGCGGCGTCATCGCTACAATCATCCACCTCATAATCCTCTGCAATAGATCTCAAGTTTTCCAAACCACCAGCTTGGGAACCGTAAAGAGTTCCACACACTCTCAATATGTCTTCATCCCTATAGCTGCCCATCATTTGAATCACTTTAATTTGATGCTTGCACATGTTACCCTCTCATACCCCATGGGCAATCGCAACAAGCCCAATTCTCATTTGCCACAACTACCATGTATGGAAGGGCCTCTCTATTCTCATCCCAAGCATCCATGTTTTGGCTCCAAACTTCAGCCCTACCTTGTTGGTAGTCTAGCCACCTCACTGCTGCATCAGGAATCTTTTTTGCCCCAATGATTCTTTGTCTCGATAACTTTGTTCTGTCTGCGGTTTATCTTAAAACCGTAGTCTTTCTTGAACCTATCAAAGGATATATGCGTCTCCATTATGCATGTCAGCATGTAAAGCAACCAATCAATCCTGCGTCCTCTCAGTGAATGCTTGGAGAGACCAAGCCTCCTCTTCATACTGGCATGATATGACTCTATGCTTGCATTTGTCTCTTGGTTTGCATGGGGATACATCCGAGTAGCAACAATCCAGGAAGTAATGTTCTTTGTCCACACCTTGCTCATGTATTTCACAACTTTCTTGTAGACCTTGTGCCTTTCCTTGAGAACTCTTCCAAGCGTCTTAATCCCTCTTCCCTACATGAGTCTATATAGTCTTGCCCATATCTACCATCCCCATCAACATGAATACCATACATGATGTCTCCTAATTCCTTGAACATTTGGGCCCTCAAGCTTCTTATCTTTAACCCGCTTCACCAACATCTTCAACCAGTTTAAGTCTCACATGCCACAAGCACAATTGGATCGTGACATGGGCCAAACATCCCTCAAAGCATTGATCTCGGCACGGGCATCATCCACAATGAAGCAAGAAGGGGACCAAGTGGGATCATTCTTATGGATGTGTTCCTTCATGGCCACAAGCCATGGTGGGATCTCCTCTTCCTCTGCACTAGATGTGAGAACCCAAACTCTTTGGAACTCCATTCCCATGGCTGTCATAAAAGCAACCATGTGTACAAAGCTGTAGCAATGGTCATTGGTTTTGAAGGTGGAGTCCATGGAAATTGCCTCACCTTTTCCATGCTCCAAAAGAGTTTTCAGTTGGAATGGAGTCATTATACCCAAAGTAAAGGGCCTGCCCTCTTGATACAAAAACACGCTCTCGGGATGAAGAGAAACCCACATTCTAACACTTAAAGCAACATCTCGATGCAACATCCAAGTGGATCTAGCAACCTTGCGAGATAAGTTGTGAAGGTCATCCATGGCAAGAAATTCATCTCTATGTCTTGGTCTATCTGGATTAATTTGCTTTTGTAAGCTCAATGCTCTTAGTGCTTGCTCATGACTGTTGAAATGAATGATTTTGTTGTATCAAATCCTTAGCCCAATCCTTCTTCTCCTTGGATAAATGAGGTGCAAGCTCAAGCCTTGTGTTCTTACATGTTGGATCTCCACTACCATGGCAAACTTGCTCTTTGCTATCAATATGGTTCATCTCATAGAAAGTTAACTTGGTCCACTCATGCTTTAGATACAACTGCTTTGCTTGGAAGTGGCACAAGCAGCCCCGTTTAAAATTGGTTTTGCTCTGGCGTGATTGGTTTTGCGGGTGGAGGATGGTCCCTATGATCTTGTGGCCCAAAGGCACACCAATAGGCTGTCACATAACACCAAGGTTAGCTGAATTGTAGGCAAGTTGTAACCTAAATTTGCAAGATTCATTTTTGGGCGTCATGCAACAAAATTACTTACTTGACAAGGCTTAGGTGTGAATTCTCATCGCCAATCTCTTGGTTTTGCCACGGTTTCTGTCTTAGAATCAGCTTGTAGAAATTTGTATGGGACCACAGGCGGTTCTCCTCGCCTTTTATAAAATCTGCAACCCTATTTGTTGGGATGAAACATGTGTACACGGAATCAAAGATTGCTCCCCATCATCAAGGGAAAATTCGATGCTTGAGGCGACATGGAAGCTTGCATTTGGCCTTGGATGCAACTCAATTACCAATCGAGAGCATCTCTTGTAAATGAGCAGGGGGGGCTGCTCTGCGGATCAAGCTAAGCCTCTGCAGCTTGATCGTGTAAGCGGAGGAACTAAGTATTAAATTTTGTTCAAATGCTAAGGTTTTGGAGTGAGGTTTAAGGATTCCAGAACTCACACAGGCGACATCGAGTCCACCCTATCAGCTTCTGAATGCGCCTCCATTGACCTTCAAGTCATGGCGAAGTCGCTCCTTCAAGCTTGAATAGCGAGTTCTTGGGAGCTCCAACCTTGCGACTTAAAAAGCAAAAAAGGGGGGAAACGGGGCTCAGGGGAATGTTGCAAAGGCCAATTTGGAATGGTGGTTGGAGTTGAGTGTGTTGGATACATGTATTGTCGCGGGAAAGAGGGACTTGGAATGCGATTGTAGCAGTTGAGTGCGTGGATGCGGTGGAAAGCGGTGAAAATGATAAGTGGAAGGGGATTTAGTCGGGGCCAGGAGTGCAGTTGGCGGTATAGTTTGCAGTCTATCTATGTTAGGCCCCATCCATCGAATCCAGGGATGGGCATGCATTGGTGATGCTGGACATGAGATGGCCCATCCTGGATCTCGGATGCATGAGGCAATGGCTACCGGATCCATGGCCGAGCTTACCACGAATTCCTGCCCGGGTTTACCACTTCCCGGAGTAGGAATACGGCGCTCCCTTCTGGGTTACACTTACCACATCTTAAAAGTCAAGACCATATAATATCTAGGGCCTCGGTACGGTATAATATACGAGATCACCTTCTTGGATAGTAAGATACTTTCCAAGTAGGATATTTAAAGATAGTAAAGATACGCTTGATATTTATGTTGAGTAATGTTCATGAGAAGATAAAATAACAAGATCTTGGGCGTACAAGATCTAATATCGTGATCAAATGGTCAATATTTTAAAAGTTCTTTCGGAAGATAAAATAACAAGATCTTGGGCGTACAAGATCTAATATCGTGATTCGGAAACCAACATGGCCAACCCATGCCAATTGATAAAAAAACAATTCGATCTATACTATTCTCGTGTTTTTTACAAATTTCGGGTATAACACGAAACTTGATATTGAAGCTATAATTTATTTACAAAAAAATTGTCTACACACTTATCAATGCTTCCTGACTATCTGGCTTCAATTTCAGATAAATCAATGTCATTCCTACTCTGAGGGTTGGGGGGAGATCTGCAATAGCCAGTGCTGCTAGAATTGTAAGGAACGCTGGAACTAGTGGAAAATTGACTAATGCCACTGCTACTTGTAGTACCAACGTTACTTGTGCTGCCAAATGGAGAATGCCAAGAACCTGGAATAATATGATCAGGAATTGCAACTGACCCCTCAAGCATCTGCACTACACTATTCATGGAAGGCCTAACAGAACAATCAGCCTGGCTGCAAAGAACACCAACCTTTATAACCCTCAAGACTTCCTCCAAATCTGACTCTTCGCGCACCCGCGAATCCAATATGTCAATAAGATTTACTACATTCTTGTCATTCATCACATACTTGTGCTTTCTGCCACTTACAATCTCCATCAACAAAATTCCAAAACTGTACACATCACTTTTATCAGTAATGGACTGATCCATTATCCATTCAGGTGCCAAGTAGCCAGGAGTTCCCCTCATTGTAGTGATCACACCACTTTGGTCTTTGTTGATAAGTTTAGCCAGTCCAAAATCAGAGATTTTTGGTGAGAAATTTAAATCCAGAAGTATATTTTGTGGCTTAAGGTCTAGGTGAAGGATCTTGTCTATGCATTCATGGTGCATGTAAGCCAGGCCCTTTGCAACACCTAATGCTATGTTGAATCTCACAGGCCAGGGAAGAGGTTTTACATCTCCAAATAGCCATTTCTCGAGCGAACCGTTTGGCATATATTCATAAACTAGGATTCGGCTTACGCCTTGAGCACAGTAGCCCAGAAGCCTGACCACATTAAAATGATGAACTGTACCCAATATTGCAACTTCAGAGGTGAATTCCTTCATACCCTGCCTAGAATTATCCAATTTTTTCACTGCCACAATGCTCCCATCTGATAACCTGCCCTTATAAACTGTGCCAAATCCTCCAGCTCCTACAATCTCTAGAAATCCACCTGTCACACTTTCTATGTCTTTGTATGTAAATCTTTTCAACCCTACTTCTGCAAGAGAATGCAACATTGCCTCTTCTTTTGCCCTGGTAGAGCCCCCTTTATCCTCTGTTTTTTCCATTCGTCTTCTCCTTCTTCTTAAGCATATAAGAGTCACTGTTGTAAATATTAGTGCAGGTATTCCCAATCCCAGCACAAGGCCTATAACATAACCTCGCTTGGACCTGTTGGAATATGTGTACCCTTGCCCTTGTATACTTTCTACCTTGAGAAAGGCAGTGAAAGTAGAATTCACAGCATTATATTGTAGAGTCTCTGTTTGGGAAGTTAAAAAGCAAGAGCTTTTTTTCAAATTATAAAATGCTGCCTTGCAGACACTGTTATTCATGCACAACTGACTGCATTGGTCTGAACTAGAAACCATATTATATGTTGCATTGCCATACCTAGTGTAAAAAAAACTGGTATTTGGCAAAGAAAGTAAAGTAAAACCTGGATTAGATTTTCCAGAAGAGATGGGCTTGCAGCCAAGACTTGGATCCTTGGTGGGGCTCACATATTCAAAGTAGGCCTTGTCAGGGCAACCTTGACAAGTTCCATTGTAACAGATCCCATATGGTCCACATATGTCAGGAAGATCACATTTCTTGTCTTCAAACAAGCTGAACAAAGTTTGCCATTTTAACACCGTGCTATCCCAACTGTAACTATGAATATCTCCATCTGCCTCTAACCTGAAAAAAGTAGTATTGCCAATGAGCTGGCCATTGGAGTTTAGAAGATTTCTTCTTTCCCACGTGCTGTTGAAACTGTCACACACAGAATCTAAGATAAGATTTGACTCCTCAACAGGGGAGTAGCTTGGAAGTCGAAAATCTAAACTAATTTCACCAAAATAGTTCCTGCATATTACAGCATAAAGTCCAGATTGAGAAGAATTCTTAGCTGAAGAAAGAGAATTGTCTCCTGAAGCTGCCAATAACCAATAAGGGGTTGGATCTGGCAAATTTGCGTATAGAACAAGGCCATTAGACTCCATAGACAGGGCATATGATGAATTAGGAGCAGTGAGCTGCATTTTCACCTTGAAAGCCTGATATAAAAGAAGGGTATCAATAGGGTGATCAAAAGACTGCCAAACAGTTTTCCCCTTTGCATTCAAGAGCGCCAAATTTCCATTGTCATCCATTAAAAGCTTCTGCACTCCAAGGCCACTAGTATTAGAAGACCAAGCAGTTCTTCCATCCCAATCCTGCAAAACAAAATTGCCCTGTTTATCAAATCGGAGGACGGCGTGGTCTCGGACTGGATCATACCGATTTGCGGTCCAGATAATTTGGCCGTAGTACCCAGGGACAGTGTAATCGCCCACATATGCAACAACGGAAAGGAAGAAGCTATCTATGGAGGTGTTGACGAACCAGAGGCCGTAAGTAATGGGGCCTCTGCTTTTATCGTTATAGTTGGCCTGGGTTCCGGCCTTGCGGCCTGTAAGGCCCAGGGACGGATTCAGATCTTTGAGGGCGTTGGATCCATTGTTGAAGGCGAGGAATGTGGTGTCGTTGTATGTGGCCGCTTGTAAGGAAATGGCAAAGGCGAAAGATAGTAGCAGCAAGACGATGGCAGAGCAGGCCATAGCCGAGCTCGGTTGTGAAAGAGGGTCTTCAAAAACAACACTTTAGGCGGGGGCGTGCTAAGCCTACCACTTGCTGGCCGCCACCACAGTAGGCTATTCGTTGACTTCACTCCACTCATCCAAAATGCTGGTTTGGTTGGCGGCCATTTATCGGCTGAAGATGGTTTCGGTGATCCCGGATGTGAAAACCTCCAATATCATCAACATGGAAATGGGTCGCCTTTTTTGTCTCATTTTTTTTTGTCTCAAGATAAACTACGTGCTGCCATGTGGCATTTCCCTACAATCCGAAATGGAAAGATAAACTACGTGCTGCCACGTGGCATATCCCTATAATCTGGAATGGAAAGTGGGAAGCCAATTTTAGGCGTACAAACATTGGAACGCCAAAAGCGAAGGCAACTCTCTGGGTCTCTACTGACGTTGAGGTGCGAAAGCATGGGGAGCAAACACCGCTCAAACCAGGTGTCCCCTTTGATCGCGAGGTCAGAGTGTGCATCCAGCTATTCCGGGAAAACATTTGAGCAACCCCAGGGGAAGTGCTTGCACAGGCTACAACCGGTTCCCAAAATAAACACATTTTTTACACAGAAATCTTATATAGTAACCTCTGTATACAGAAAGGAACAAAAGCAATGAAAATGGCCGACAGGCTTATGCAAGCAGAGAGATACAGGAAGAAAAAGGGAGGCTATTCTGATGAAAATGTAGCATCGGCTTCCCTTTTTTTTCACTTTACTTCTGCAAGTCCAGCCTGGCCTTTCTGTATCCTTCACCGGGGTCGAGAGCGGGTCACCGGCCCACACCGGAAAGTGCGATCGGTGGGCATATACCTCATTTCTCAACGCCTACACCAGGCCTCCAGATTTCTGGGGTTCCTCCCCAAAGTTTTGGGTAATGTTCTTAAAATCCAACTAGAAACGTGTGCCCGGCGATGCCGGGCATCAGTCGTGGATGTGTGGAATGGGTAGACGTAAAATGCTTGTAGCTGGAGTTAAAAGCACTAAATGTTATTGTGTCTATAGACGTAATAGTGTTCGTACAATTTAGGGTGGTTTTGTGGAAGATCGTAGATCAAATCAAGTGTGGGTCCTATTATTAGATATTGCAATATAAGTGTGCTATCATTCTACTTATTCAATTGTTTTGGGTGGAGGAACATACGCCCATTTCAAGCGCATCTTAAATTCAAAAATATCCTATGATGTAAGCCAGGTGGCCTATGATGTTAGCATGTCTGATCTTGGGCTTGGGATTGCGGCACATGACTCTTATGAACCTCCGATGACAGAATTTTCCTCCCCTTGACCATTGCATGGGAGAAGGTTTGCCCAAAGGTCTTTACCCGAGGTGCGAAAGTACCTCAGCCTGGCGAGCTCGCCAATCCTTACCCTACGTAAGGGTATGGGAGGAACGTCGCTTGGAGACTAAGGAAACTCTTTTTTGGAATGTAAGTTAAAAGATTCGTTCTTTATGGAAGTCCAGTTTGGGGGCTAGGTTCGTTTTTCAAGGGCTGGAGTGACATAGAGAAAATACAGAAAAGATTTTTGACAGGTGAATTGGGGGTTACAGTTCATACTCTATATTGTATGATGATGGAACGTCTATCACCTCTTGAAGTAGAGACATTATGCAGAACCATTTCATTTATTAACAGAGTTCTAGCAAAGAACACAGATCAACTACCATATCAGGCCCTTATGCATAGCCAGAGTTCTAGCAAAGAACACAGATCAACTACCATATCAGGCCCTTATGCATAGCACAAAAGGGTGGTATGCTGATGTCGAATGATGGGCAAGGAAATGATTTAATGATGATGCTTGGCCAATATCCCAAGAACATATGTGCCTAGAGCAATTCATAAAATCTGGCAAATAGACGAAGGACATGGTATGAATGAGAAACAGATCAAGCTGATACAAATGGTAGGGAAAAATCAGTAATGATTGCAGGAAGTTCCATGCTTCAGTTCATACAAAATGATGAGCTCTTTTCAGCAAAATAATGAACTCATCAAAATCATCTGCATCGTCATAGGATTTATGGAGCAAGCAAATATGATAATTATTTTACTGTATTAAATCATGTATTTTTTTTATTATGTAGGGCTTACTTATTTCAACATCACGACTTTGATTATATCTGATATAGCACTTTCAAAAGAATTAAAGTGTTTCAGAGAATGTTGATGTACAACCTGCTCATGTTGCAGCAGGTTAAAATCTATTTTGATAAAGAAGATTTTTGCAAGAACGTTGACATCATGAGCATCACAAGATACTCGTTTGTGAGAACCAAATTTGCATGAGCCCCATTTATTTAATAGACGCATGTTGCAGAGATATGACTTGTAGGCAGGTTTATCATGTGATGCGAGTGGAACATCTAATGGAACTCATGCATTTTCAAATTCGATAACTTCTTTTTGGGTGCTCTCAAAGGCATGGTTCTCATTGCATAAGCATTCTATAGAGAAGCTGTAAGATGCAAATGTCAATGTCACATATGGCTTTCCTATCCAAATAACTGTGTTCATGCAGTTCAGGTATTATGTGCAACTGCATTTATTGGATGCCTCAAATCCATGTGCTTCAAGTTCATCAACATAAACATTATATGAATCCATCTGCTTTAAGTTCATCAGCATAAACATTATATGAATCCATCTGCTTTAAGTTCATCAGCATAAACATTTAACTCTAAGAATCTCTTGCCATAAATCTGTGTTGCTAGTTCAACTTGTCTATCTAGTTCTAAAACTTAGAACAAATTAGAAATGCATGTATTCAAATGCACGCTCACACAGTGCTGCAAAAAGTATTCACCAGAGCACCTTTAAGGAGCTTCTCCAGTGCAGTTCCTGACCGGACCATAATTGATGTCAATTCTCCAATTTGAGTAAAGAGGAGACAAAAATAGAATTATGGGCTGCACATGCAGCCATACCATGATTGAACCCACCTACCTGCATACAGAATTTACTCAGACCTCGACCAGGAAATGACAGGTTAACCATCAATAATGAATGAAAAACATAACCATTACCTTTTAGCCGGCCATCTTTTATACCACATTTGCCAAAATGGTTTTTAAAAGTAAGAAAATTGTACTTAATAATATATCACCTCTATAAACAGTAGGCATTTTTCCCTCCACCTGTCTCCGTATGTCAAGATCTGACGACCAATATCCTCTGTTATGACAACCTGCAAAATGGAAATTAATGCCAGCCACAAATATTCCTATAAATAGCGTAGCATTTGACCTAAGAAAACCTACCCGGGATTCAAGGTTCATTAGAGCTAAAGATATACTTGTATTCTTGGCACGTTCTAGCTCGATCTCTTTTCTGTAAAGCAAAGTTAAGATGTGACTGAGTGTCCTGAAGAATTGTATTATGTAAATCTTTAACATTTCCAGATACCTCTTCCAGGTGTTGCAACCTCGATGAGCTCATTTGTTATCAAGTTTATAAGGTTCTCAGCAAAATCTGAACCCTGGTCCAAAAAACAGAAGAAAAACTTCTTTGTCAGGCAACATATAAGAGGGGTCTAGCTGCTCATACTTAAAATCGGATAAAAACTTATAAGAAAAAGAAAGGTATTAGGGAATGCTGGATGGTTAGGAGAGAACGCTACCGAGGTCGCGTGAATGCCAAATAGGCCAGAATTGTTATAGATACTGCTGAAAGCAGTAAAGGATTCCACTTCCCCATATCCATTTAATACCCTAGTATCTGCAAGATTCTTATTAATGTTTATACACAACATGAATATTTTTAATACAAAATATGTAAACACATACATAATCTTGAATACATCCCTTTACCAGGACCACCAGCAGAAAATGATCCACCTCCACCTAAAAAGTGTCTGAAGCAGATAAAGGTTTAACATTTGATGGCCATCATCATATTCCATTTCGATTACCTGTAAAACAGTCGCAGCAATTGCATTTTTTTTTTCATTATGCCAGCCGCCTAGTACCTCAAAAGCCACTGCAACATGTGTTTTCTGAAACCCCAGTCAAAACAGATTTAGAAATTAGGCCTTCATTTAAGTCTTAATTAGATAAGTTAGCTTGAAAGCCTTAAAACTTTTGCATTCAAATACCACATGTTAGCATATGCTCTAGCAAAATATGGATGTTTATACCAAACTGACAAAGTTTAAAGAGTTTTCCAGAAAAACTAAAGCTATGGGAAGTTTAATTAACATTCAGCCAATGATCTATCAGAAGCTCTAACTGAAGAAACATATAGCTTACATCCGAAGTCACCAGCACACACCGCCCACGCCTACATACTTGATTGATAGACTTTTGAGATGAGGGAGATGGCAAGTCTTCAAGCAAGGGAGTGGCTATTGAAAGTAGCTCATCATGGTCACCACCAGAAGTAGCTAAAACCATTCGAGGAGCTGTATAATTTTCCTGGAAATATAACAAAATTATTATCTTAGACAAAACCAGTAAGAACAATAATGCTCTAAATATATAGATTGTATTCAGAGTTCAAGATTGTTGAAGCTAGCTTTGTCTCATTTTTAAACATCATGAAGCCATAAGCGATTAGAATACAGAGAATCGCATGACTGAGATGCCGATTTGCAAAGAAAAACACCATGCAGCTGTCAGAACTAAGTGAATACCAATACCATAATAGTCGGATAGCATACAACTCTGGCAGGACGATGCAAATGCAACAAAAGAGAAGGATGATATAAGCGGGTCTGTTGCAGTGTTTCCTTTGCTTCGAAGCGTAATAGATGGAATGCCACGGACACCATAGCCACACAACCTACCAAATTCAAAATAGTCCCGCAGGGGGACCGCAATTTGAAAGGGAACGCCGCATGCGTCTGCACATGCGGCGTTCCGGGCAAACTAACCAACACCCTCCCATTTTAATAAAGAAGATTTGTAGCAAAGATGCGAGAACCCTTTCTTGATAAAATACTTGGATAGCGTCATAAATCTAGTTAACATATTTTAACTGAAAATGTTTTATACTTTATTACATATATCTACAAGATAACGCTTGCAAAGCCAGCATCCTGTACAGAGTCAAATCTATGCATAATGAAGAACTTTATTTTTTTCAATTCTATATGATGTTTACGGCTTTATTCTTGTGGTTCCTTTGTTTTTCAAATCAAGCTAGATTCTGGGAAGGGACTCGCAAGAGACACAAAACCGGCCATAGATAGGCTTGTCATTCATCACAGCAGCAGTATACAATGTTTGAAGAATAGAGAGGGGTAGCCGACCATAGGAACAATATCGGGCTACCCCGGAAAAAGAAATGTGCATAGGCAATATAGAAGGGTAATGGCGACAACTTCTCATCGGGATAAAAAACCCCGCCATTTCGGGTTTTCGAGGAAAACCCTAATGAGAAATGGTCGCCAACAACCTTGAATGTGTTGCCTGGAGAACCGAAGGAGATGGGGCGATGGCGAAGCCAAGAAAAGCAAAACCCCGAAAGACGGTGTAAAACCTGCAAGCAACACAGAGAACCCTAAAAAACACCCGTGAATGGTTGGAGAAAACAAACATGCATGGCAGAGACGAGGCAAGCCGCACAACCACAAGTAAAACTGATGAAGACGAACATAGCAGAAAAAGAGAGAGCATCACCCAGAGGGTGGAGAAAGCATCACCCAATGGGTGGAGAACAACGCAGGTGGAGATAGCATCACCCGGAGGGTGGAAAAAGCGTCACCCGACGGGTGGAGAATAATCATGTGAAAAAAACTATGCGTTACCCTCAAGGTAGAAATAAATAGCATCACCTGCAGGTGGAGAATAATGCAGCATGATGCCGATGCAAAAAGAAAACATTATTATATCAACATCCAAGGTAAACCACAACAGAGAGTGCATGAACCACAAACATAAATGAAAGGAGGCGTGCCCCAACGGAGCAGGGCGGGAAGGGAGGGAAGCCACGAGAAAGGAAGAAATGGTACTGTGAGAAGACGCCGATAACCGGTCCCAAATGGGGAGGGACCTTATATAATGGCTCGTCCCTTCCCAGAATGGCGATCCGAGGGCTCGGATCGATGCGATTCTGGGAAGCGACTCGCAAGAGACACAAAACCGGCCGACTACCAGAGAACTTCCTAACTATAAGCCCAGCCGCCGCGAAACCTCCAAGTGTTGAGTCGGGTCACGAAGCACGTATCGAGAGTGAGAAGAAGAGGAGCGCCAGCGACCGTGAGCGCGAGCCGCATCATGTGGAACCCCCCGAGCCGCAGCTGCCGAGGCCCCGCCTCGACGAGCAGAATGTGTACCGTATTGGGATGGATCCAAGCCGATAGCGAGAAGACAATCCCTCCACCATAAGCGGGCTGTAGGATAGGATAAGGGGTGCAAAGAGGAGGGAGAGGTGCGAAAAAGAGGGCTGCCGGATGGAGGATCGAGGAGATGATAAGAACCGGTGGAAATCAGACGCTGAAGGATAGTGACAGGGCAGGCGAGTGACAGCAAACGGGCTAAAGAAATCGTATGACCGCGGGCAAGTTGGTCTCGTTTAGAATGGAGGATAAGAATGTCAACATGAGACAACAAAAAAGAGAGATCACGCCAGTTGAGTGCGAGGGCCTCGGAGATGCGCAAAAAAACGGACGCATCTCCTGCCTCTACCGTTTCCATTCCGTCTGCCCCCGTTTCTCCTGATTATACACAATTATTGCAGGAGCTTCAGCAGCAACGGGCCACACTTCAGGCACTTCAGACATCGATGACCCAGCAGTTATCAGTCCAGACCCAACTTGATCACCTTCAACAGGATATTCGAGAACGGGCCGCTCGGCCTACTCCTTCTTTTGAGCGCGACTCCACGCGGCATTACTACGAGTTTGCTTCGGCTATGGACACCCGGTTTAGGTGGATTCATGGACGTCTTGCTATGTTAGGGGTCGCCATTCCAGACGATGTGCTGCAGATAGTGGAAGAAGGTAAGCGTTTGGCGGACCAAGAGATGAAATTTGTCCTTATTTCTGACCAACACGGTTACGACGTCGCCTTGCAATTTAGCGAGTCCCTAGTTTGAATTTTTCTTCGGACGAATCCAAACGTCTGCACCAAGCTAAGAAATTTGCCCAAGAGAAGCGATCACGTGCTCCCACTTCTCCTTACCCTTCGTCTGCCACTTTTTCTTCTTCTGCTTCTTCAACCACCAACCCCTTCGCCCTTCGATGTACTATCTGCGGTCGTTTTAGGCACACTGCCGGAAATTGTTTTCATCGACAGTTCTTCCATAATGCAGTTCCCCCACCGTTTTCTCACTCCGTTCCTCTCAAACTTGCTCCATTGATGGCTTTTCCCCCACAGACACATCATCCGGCCCTTCCTCCACCTACATTACCCCCGCCTTGGTCTTCTTGAGACAGTTTAAGTTGTTGTTTGTTCTTCACTATGTGTTGTATTTCTTTTGATCATTAATAAAGGATATTGTGTTTCTGACGGGTCTTTTTTTGCAGATTGCCGAGTTTTTACCTTCCCTTTACCCCATCTTCCTTTTGACCCTGTGGCTCTCGATTCCCACTATGCTACCTTATCTGTGTACGGGCGTCTTTCCGCGTCTTTACCTTTTTGGCGCTCTATCTCTGCCAATTCTCTTGTCTTGTCTTGGATCCAACATGGTTATGCTCTTCCTTGGGCTCACGGACCTCCACCTCAACCATTTCTTCGCCCAAACCTTTCCTCTCTGTCGTCGCATATTCCTTTTGCCCGTTCTGCCATTCAGGACCTTTTACGTTCTGGTGCTGTTATGCAAGTCCCATCTTGTCCTTTTTTCTGCTCGCCCCTCGGCGTTGTGCCTAAGGGTGACCACAAGTTCCGTTTGATTCTGGACTTACGCTATCTCAACTTCTTTTTGTCTGTGCCTTCTTTTCGCTACGAGTCTCTTTCTGATGTTTTGGCTATCCTTCAACCCCAGGATTTCCTCTTTACGTTAGATCTGAAATCCGGTTACCATCATGTTCCCATCTGGCCTCCTCATCACACTTTTTTGGATTTTCAGTTTGACCAGCAATTTTTTGTCTTTACTATGCTGCCTTTTGGCTTGGCCCCTGCTCCTTTTGTCTTTACCAAAGTGATGCGCCCGTTAGTCCGCCATTGGCGTGCGGCCGGTATTCGTTGCACCCCTTATATGGATGATTTTCTTTTTAACACTCAGCATGACCCTAGTTCTCTTCAGCATCGCATCATTTCTGATTTGCAGGCTGCTGGTTTTCACATTGCTTGGCCTAAATGTCGTTTGCGTTTATCACACCGCACCATTTTCCTTGGGTTCCTCCTTGATGCTTCTGCTATGGTTATTTGCATCTCTTCCAAGAAGTTAGCCAAGTTTTTTCAACTCTCTTCTTCGCTTCTTTCCTCTTCCCATCTCACATCCCGACACCTTGCCAAATTCTTGGGCTTCCTCCCCCTGCGCATCGTTTTCGGTTCCCTTGTCTCCGCGTTAACGTTCTTTTCTTATCGCCTTGTTCAACCTTTTCACTAGGATGCTCCTATTTCTTTATCCTCTTTAGCCCGCATGGAGATTGTGTTATGGGAATCCGTCGCCTCTTCTTTGAGTTTTCGCCCTATTTCCCCACCCCGAGGGTTTGACGCTAGTTCATTTGGTTGGGGGGGTGGCTCCTTCTCCCGGGGCAGGACCGCTTGGACTTTGTTGGTCTTTTTTCTGAGTCTGAACTTTCTCGGTCTTCCACTTGGCGCGAACTCTTAGCCTTTTATCAGGTTTTGCGCTCGGCCTTGCCTTTTCTTCATGCTCGCCTGGTCACTGTTCGGGGGGATAATTTGAATGTTGCCACCATTCTCCAGAAAGGGGGTTCCTCCTCGCCCGATATTCATTTTCTCACCCTCGAGATTTTCCTCCTTTGTTTTCATTTTTCCATCTCCTTGGAGCCTGTTTGGATTCCTCGCTCCCAAAATGAATGGGCCGATTACCTTTCTCGCCTTCCTCAATGCGATGAGTTTGCCCTCGCCCCGTGGTGTTTTCGTTATATTGATTCCTTGTGGGGCCCGCATCATGTTGATCGTTTTGCCTCTCCCCTTAACCACAAGCTCCCAGTTTATAATACTCGGTTCGCATATCCGCACCGCATTCCCCCTGATGCGTTTACCTATGATTGGCACCTCTTTAACAATTTTTGTTTTCCTCCAGGGTGGTTTTTTAATTCACATACTCAAAAAAGCATGTGGGCGACACATGTGCTGCACAGGTGCTGACTGCCCTTCATTGCCCTTCAAATTGCCCTTCATTGCCCTTCCATAGCCCTTCATTGCCCTTCAAAAAATCATGAGTGTTTTCTATTATATAAAGGATATAATGAGCATATTAGTGATGCAAATAATGATGACATAAATTATTTGGTGAAGGTGCTTATATGTGCTGTGATGGTCAAAAAACTGGGTAGGTCAATAAAAAAGTTACCCTCCACCCGCTTTAGTTCCCCGCGTTTCACACCATGCGGCTGCGTGTCATGCTCGGGTTATGTTGGTGGTTCTTCATTGGCCCTCTGCCCCATGGTGGCCTCTGCTCTGGACGGGATCAGCGTGGGCGCCTTTTATTAAAGACTTTATATTTTTTGATGCATTTTCATTGGCTTTATTGCCCCATATGTCGGCATCCTTTGCAGGGTGTCGACGTCATGTAGCTCTTTATGTTTTTCGTTGTCAATTTAATTAAATTTAACATGGTTTTTTTGTTGTTTTGTGACAACCGCCTCTCGATTACTTGCTCCCCAGGAGGTCCCCTTGTTCCTCTCGACGTTACCTTTGGTGTTTTCCTCCCACGCCCCATCTACTCTCACGGCTTACATAGCTATGTTCCACCGCTTTGTTGTTTGGTGCCGTCTCCATGCTGTTTCCTATCTCCCTGCTTCTCCTTTTGTCGTTGCCGCCTTTTTCGCCTCTCTTCATCATTCTCATATGTCGCCCTCGTCCATTACTTCGGTCTCGGCGGCCATATCCTTTTTTCATCAAATTTTCAACCTCCCCTCTCCCGCCATTTTACCTTTGTCGTCCTTGGCTCGTCAGTCCACCTCTCGTCGGGCCCGCCCCCCTCGCACCTTTCTTCCTCTCCTGCCTCAGCATGTTCGCTCTATTGTTCTCCATTTCGTGCCTCCCACGGCTCCATTCTCCTCTTTGGCCCGCGCTCAATGACCTGAAAAGGGGAATACATTAGAACACAAAAACAATGGTAAGAAGGGTGTGTCAGCCACGAGATGGGGAAAAAGTCGCCCCGACAAAAACAAGTCAAACTCTCGTAATGAGGAGTCCAAGAAGGCGTACCGGCGCACCCCCACAAGGATGACAACAATAAAGACAATGCAAAAAACCCCAATAAGGAGAATGCAACCCGAATGATAGAAGCCAATATCCAGCTAGGTAGGAACAAAATCAAGCTATGCAATTGCAGATGACGCATAAACACGAGAAGAAAAACCAACCACGTTAATGCATATAATGCAAAAAATGAGGCCCACTTATGCAACCCCCCAAGTGTGCAATAATGATGAATACCCAATACAAAAGCAATAAGATTAAGAGGAAGCCATGTAAGATGCATAAACATTAAAAAGACAAAGTGCAACCTTGCATATGATTAACAATAAATCACGAAGAGCTATCTAGGCAGCAGAATCGGAAACATGATATAGGCAATAACTTGAAAAAGAAATGAAACCCTTGTAATGCTTCGTATGCCGAAAAAAAGGAAACAACGTTCAACAATACGAAAAAGAAAAATCAATCCTAATAGTGCATAGTAAGCATAACGTTGAAACGTTCATAACATCGGATATATGAAAAACGCAAATTCGAATGATGCCAAATATAAAAAGTCAAAATAACCATGTGAATGCAGATGATTCATAAGATGATGCCAACATAAAGCGAAACCCACGATGTCAACCATAACGCAAAAATGTAAAAAAAGTAACACAGGAAAAGAGAGACATGCCCGATACATGAGAAACAACAATAAATAAGTAGAAACCTTTATAAAAATAAGCACATGTAGGAACCCACAATAAACCCACGGTATTTAAGCGTTTGTAATCCAAACACATGAAAAGAGATAAACGTGAAAAGCAACACAATGATTTTATTTCATATTATTCAAGAGATGGCGTCAACACCTAGGCAATGCCACAACACAAAGCAAAAAACCACCGCCCAGAGGTCAGGGACAATCACGCTATCAACCCCAAGGAAATTGTCAGATAAGTGGGAAGAAATTGCGGAGGATACTCAGCCAGGATGAGAAAAAACTCGCGCAACTGAATGGGGCGTAAGGACGAAAACCCCCATTGCAGAATGATATCCCCTAAGAATCGAGCATGAGCCGGGTCGACAAGTCTATATGAGCGGAACGCCCGACGAACAGCAGGAGAAAAAGCCGCATAGAGGCGAAGCGCCCGGAAGAACTCTTCCGGCCAGTCAATGTCCACATGTTCAAGTTATAAGGCATTGCGAGCAGATGGGTACAAGTCCTCCAAATGGGATGTGTAAAGATGGTGGGTCGTCATAGCAATCTCCGGAGGGGAAAAGGGAGGAAGAAAGCCAACAGGGAAAATCTTGGCGGAACAAAAAGGGCAAGGGAACGGCATCGGGATCTGTGAAAAAAGACCAACAAAGGTAGATAGAAATAAGCAGTAGTCCAAAGGCAAACTCTGTGGAAAAATGGGCCGCGGCAGGCAGATTTAAAGAGCAACCGGTAGGCCATAAAGAGAAAAGATGAATGGCCACAAAAAACATGCAAGCAGAATGAATGGAAGCCGAAGGCAAACTGGAGAACGCATGCACAGAAAGAATGGCAGCCAAGAACAGGCAAAAATAGCGAGGCCAAAGGGGAGCAGCCAAAAATACTGCAGAATACTGCTGGGATTTGAGCGAAAAACATACCAAAGGGAGAGCAGGGACCGTCGGATTTGGTCGGCACAGCAATTAGAAGGAAGGAGAACCCGGCCACAGCACCTGCATGCCAATGGTTGAATGATCCAAGACAAAGGCTTAAAAAACTCCAGCCCATCAAAATGGGAGCGAATCGAGATGAAGGATGAGCGTACTCATGGCAACATGAGCAGAGGTCGTAGGAGCTTAAAACCGAATTGCAAAGAACCCACCCACCCGTGCAAAGGACAGATAGAAGGAGCGAAGGGAGCCCAGGCCGAGGCCCTGCAAGACAGGCTAAGAGCTTGGAGAGTAGAGTAGGGATGGCGGAAAGCGCACTAGAGCATGAAAGCGACCAACCCAGCAGGCAGAAGGTAGGGTATGGAGCAGAGAACTCCGAAAGGAGAACGAGGCCAGCATGAATGGAGCTGGGATTCACTGATAAGCTCACACCAGCAATTGAATCATGAGAGGGCGAAACCCAACCAAAGAAGATGAGAGAGGGCGCACCAGAAAATTGAGAACCAGAACCCCGTAGCAGCCACCCAAAGCGAAACAAGAAGAAGAAAAAAAGGGAAAATCAGTAAGAAAGGCAGAAGCAGATGCAACACCGGTCCTAACCGCCCAAACCCAAGAAAACTGCTCCACACAGGGAAAAATACAGAGCACTCCACAGAAAATCCATCGAACCATTCAACAGAGATCAACCAATACCCAGAGATACGAACCCATCAGATCAGAACCCAAATACGAAATGCCCAATCCAGAACTTGAAAACATAATTACACCTAACCACAGGCTAATTTGCAACCATCAAGTAGCCTAAGCCCCAAAAACTCAACATGTGAATGCACAAAGAAGAGCCATACGATCACCAAGAGAAACCATAGAAATAAAGAGAAGCCATGCGATCACGAAGAGAAACGATAAAACAAAGAATCTGCAAGAATAAGGGCGAGAACCCCTGAGAATCCCTGACATAAAGAGCAGGAAAGAAAGGAAGCGTACCTTCCAAAGAAGGATGAGCAAACTCGCCAGGAAGGTGCCGGTGGCGAGGAGGTGGAGAAAGAGATCGGTAGAGAAGGTGGCGAAGAAATCCATTGGTCGAAGAGCCATTGAAGCCACGTGAAAGGAAGAAATGCTGCTGTGAGAAGACGCCGATAACCGGTCCCGAATGGGGAGGGACCTTATATAATGGCTCGTCCCTCCCCAGAATGGCGATCAGAGGGCTCGGATCGATGCGATTATGTAGAAAAGAGAGATTGCTTTTAGGATAGATGGGCGGTTGATTTATTTTGAAATCGGAATGGACCATTTGAGAACTAAGACTACTTTAACCAATATACCCAGTGAGCTAATGCGATTATTTTTTATCTTGAATCTGTGTTTTTTTTATAACAACTTAGGGTTAATTCGCACTTGCCGTTAAGTTAGGTTAAGTTAAACAAGGCGCTGCGCACGGAGGGTTGCCCTCTATGGCCGGACGGTGAAGTGGTTTAAATACTAGAATGAATGACAATGTCCAATTGAAAGACTAAGTAACTTAGAACCACACTAGAATAAATGACAATATCCACAATTGCCATGCCTTTACCAACATACGATATACCTGGTCAATAACGAAAAGATCATTATCGATCTTGGCACTTTGCTACACTTTGCAATTTTGATCAGTTCAAGCTTCGTCAATATGAGGAGATGGAGATAACATTCAACATAAATAGAGCCAGAAATAACCTCCATCCCCTTGAAATCAGCTTTGTCGAAAGACTTTTCCAGCTCACTTGTGGCAGCAGCCAATGCTGTCTCTTTTTCTGTTCCCTCTTTAGGAACCTCATCCAAGGTAATTGAAGCCACTATAAAGGATCTACTGAGGCCTTTCTTTACAGCTAAAGTCCCATTACTTGGCGATGTCATGCTTCCCACCGCATCTATCTCGGACCCATAAGCACAAGGCCCAACATATTGTTTTATTTGCGGTTGTTTGAAATTAGAGCTTCGGTTTGCCTTGCCAGTTACCCGGTTGAAACATCCACGATCTAGAATGCAGGTGATCGCCAGTTTACAGAGAACAATAGGTTTGGAGCAGTCGCCAGGATATGCCACAAACCCACATAAGCGAGGGTTTGCCCCCCCTAGGGGCAACCCAAAAACGAAGAGGTTTCATGTACAAATCGTGTAAATCATGAATAAATAGAAGTTTCAAATCCGCATATATAGAATTGCCTGGGCGTTTGGTCTAGTGGTAACACACTAGTTCCTTAGCAATGTGGTCTCAAGTTCGAGACCGTCCAGAATCGCACTCGGTACAAATCCCAACAGACGCAATGTAAGGTGGTTGGGGGCAGGGTCCAACCGAGCAATGTAGCATGGTGTGTGGTCACATGTCCAGTTGGATGCTTGGATGCTGCCTAGTGGCGTGACGTTAAAACTACTATCTATCTATCTATCCATTTAAGAAATTGAATTGAACACTTGAATGGGCAATTCTTTAAAAACAAAACACCCAACACATTTCTAAGAACAAAAATGCATACACCAAGTATCCAAGTTCCCTTCATGAACATAACGAGAAACCCATATAATCCAGAACTTTGCACTTCATACTAGCAATATTTAAAACATCTTATCCTCTTGTTATTGACAAAAGTAGTAAGCATCATTGTCCATGATAGCACAATTCCTATTCAGAAATGTCGTTTGCTTTAAGGCCAAGACAGACTATTTCCCTTTATGTGTTTGCAAGAGAACCTTTGCTTTCTACGCTTTCATGATTGGAACAATTGGAAATTTCTAGGCATTTCACAATTAAATTTTGAATTTTTGGAGGAGCAAATAGAATACAATTGAGATCAAATGCACTCATAAACAATAATGACCAGGCAATAATTTGGTGTAATGTGTTTTTTCTTTGCATCTCGAAGAATAAT